>CM035411.1:114240243-114287743 GCA_020310875.1 Ceratopteris richardii
CTGGACAGGGCCAAAACCTAGTCAAAAACTATAAAAAGAGCTAGAGAGCTCATTTTTGAGGTTAGCTTGTAATTGAAACAAACTTGTAAGAGCATTTGAAAGTAATTGAAGAACTCCATTGATTCTCACTCTTTGTCTTGCCGTGTGTGCCATGTGTGTGTATGTGTGTGCATGCTAGTGTGCTTCTCACTCACACACTTGTGCCGCCACTTGCTCGAGGTCTTCATACCATCCTCATGTCTTCCCGGATTGACATTAAAGGAGGTGCTACTCATCATTGAGCTACACCAAATTTTGGCGCCGTTGTCGGGGATCGAGCTTTGAGGACGAGCGTGTGATGGTAAGACGTAGAGTTGACGCGTTGGAGTTGTAGGTAATTTCTTAATTTTTCCTATTTTTCTCTTTCTTACCTCACCACCATCATCATCATCATCATCCTCACCATCTTCCACCTCCATCTCCATCATCGCGAAAATTTCAGTTTTTTGACTATATCCCCATCTCCACCTCATTTCCCTCATTTCACTTGTGAGAGAGAGCGAGAGAGCAAAATTGCGTGTGCTCTTTTTGCATGTTTCTTGAGCTATCTTGCAGGTACAGGTCACATCACCATCCCCAGCTTCCTGCGCAGGTACGAAACTCGACGAAACTGTCTCGCAGTCGCCGACTTTTGTCGATCGCGATTGACAGAAATTCTCACCTTTTGGTAAATCTGAGTGCACCACAGTGGACTAGAGACCCTGCACACCACCTTTCCACCAAAATTTTTGAAAATCTTGCAAAATTTCAGTCCATCGCGATTGACAGCCCTGTCCATCGCGATTGACAGCTCTGTCCATCGCGATTGACTGCCAGTCCATCGCGACCGACTGCCTGTCCATCGCGATTGACTGAACCCCCTGTCCATCGTGATTGACTGCCAGTCCATCGCGACCGACTGCCTGTCCATCGCGATTGACTGAACCCCCTGTCCATCGCGACCGACTGCCTGTCCATTTCGATTGACTGAACCCCCTGTCCATCGCGATTGATTGCCTGTCCATCGCGATTGACTGAACCCCTGTCCATCGCGATTGATTGGGTGTCCATCGCGATTGACTGAACCCTCTGTCCATCGCGATTGATTGGGTGTCCATCGCGATTGACTGAACTCTCTGCCCATCGCGATTGATTCGGTGTCCATCGCGATTGACTGAACTCTCTGTCCATCGCGATTGACTGAGTGTCCATCGCGATTGACAGCCCTGTCCATCGCGATTGACAGCCAATTTTAGCCAAATTTTTTAGGGATTGTTAATTGAAGAGTTGGGCTAATTTTGGGAACAAATATTGTACTCATGAGCACATGAGGAAGCCTTAGGAAAGCAACTCGGGGAAAACCTGTTGCACAGTGATCCTGTTTGAACCCTGTCGTAACCCTAGAACCCTGAACGGTTACAACTTTTTCATACGAAATCCATTTTTTGAGCTCTAGGGCTTGTTGGAAAGCTCGTGGCATATACTACACGCCCTCAACTGTTTTTTATAAAGATAATGCATTGATTTTCAGATAGGGTATTTTGAAGTTGACCATACCCAGGGGGATCAAAGTCAGGGGTCCTTAGGATTGTTTTCTTGAAAATCACTATGCAAGTTTGTGTTTGTGCTACAGGAATGAAAATAATTGGTTCTGTCTTTGGAATTTAAATTTCAAAGCTAACTTTGAAACTCTTACAGAGCATCGAAAGGCGTTCTAAGCAAGTGTAAGTGCGAGCTTGGGAACACATTTCCTGGGCACTCAAGGGCAACCGAGCAGGAAACAAAAGGTTGGACACTTTTAACCCCCTCTGTCAATTCATAGTCTAAGCTAAGACGACGAGAGGTAGGAGTAAGTCAGAGCGACGATAGGCAGGCATCAAGTTGAAGACTACCTAAAAACTCAAGTTGAAGCTAAAAACCTAATCTCGATACTGTCGATAACATAAAGGAAAAGAACCTAACGTGGAACGATCAACCTGAAAGTACGAAGAACACTCAAGTATTCCGACGACGTAATATCAGACAAGACCTTAAACACGATAAATAACTAAAAAGAATCAAGTGACTGATACCAATTGATCGGCAACGAAGTTGTACTCTGGGCAAAGAATTGGGCTACTTAGTTAGGCATCTGAACCTTAGATCAGGACGACATCTAGTAAGGGAGAGACAGAGCCTTAGATCTTCAGAGGCTAGTGTTAACCACACTGCTAGGTCTTGGGCCCAGCAGTTAAGCCACCACTCGTACTACCCTAGCTCTGAGACCAGTGAGTCAGAGATGTCTCAAGGCATGGACAGACCTACGGGGAGTTCAGGTGTGCCATACTTGTACAGGGTAGAAGGCCCTTACAAAACACAGTTGGAATACCTTAGGACCAATCGATTAGGTGCTAGCATCTATGAGGACGGCCTAGGAAGATCCGTGGTCCAGATTAGAAACCCTGACCAATCGATAGGACTAGAGCACCCAGCTGTCAAGTTTGAAAACGGTGCATACCTGGACAAAGAAGGAACCATATACGTAGTCACCAGTCACCCAGATAGGACGGATGAATTTGGAAATGTAATCTCAGAAGCGGACTTAGGTGACGTGGAACAAGGAAACATGGGTGCAGAACCTAGAACCCCCCGAGGCAAATCTGTTCTTACTAGGATTATCACGCCTGAGTGGGTTCCCCAAGACAACAAGAGCATAGAGTTGCTCCTCAATCGAGAAACTGATGAAGCCTTTTGGAGGTATAAATCCAATCAGCCAACTGATATAGGAAATATCATGATCTATGAGTTTAAGGATCCGGATAGCCCAGGTAGAGTGTCCTACTTAGATCACACCTCGGAAAGGATCTTTGTGGTTACGGAAAATGATAGGCATGCTTACACTTGGAAGGGTGAATTCGTTTTCCCCCAACCAAGAGCGAATGTGTCCTATGGTCACCCTGGAGCTGGAACATCCCAAGCTCATGGAATGCAAAGAGACAGAAGCAGAGATAGACCGGAAGTAAGCTTTGCTAACCCAGTGGGCAGAGAAAGAACGAGGACAGAGACGAATAGGGTAGAACCTGAGATGCTTAGAGCTCACAGGAATCAAAGAAATGTGGATGGATTCCCGCTGCCGAGGCCTAGAGAGCACACAAGAACTTTGAGACCTACCCAGCTAGTTAAGTCCATGAAGAATTACTTTGATGGCACAGGAGATCCCTATGATCATGTGGCGGAATTCAAGCAAGTCTTGAGAGCTGAACAAGTGGAGGATTTATTCACACAGTACAATGCCTTCGGTCTAACCCTTAGGAACACAGCACTTACATGGTTTCAGCCATTGGACGAGCGACAATTCAGGTGTATAGACCAACTCCTAGAAGCCTTCATTATTGAATTCTCCAAGAGTGGCATAAGACACAATACCTCCTCACTGATTCACAGCTTCAAGCAAACCCCTCAAGAGACCGTGAGACTTGCAGGAAGAAGATTTAGGCAATACCTTGAAAGATGTCCTGTTTCCGAGCTACCCACATCCGCCAAACAAGTAGCCTTATTCCTTGATGGATTGCTGAGTACGAAATTGAGATCCTATGTGTATCTGAAGGACCCTAGGACTATAGAAGAGTGTGTACGCATGTGCATTGACATTGAGGATAACCTAGGGGAAGAACTAGAGCTTTCCAAAATCTACAAAGATTCAGATAGTGCTTCTAGTCACTCTTCCATGCAATCCACATCAATTGAGGAACTCGCAGAGAAAGTGGCACAAAAACTAGGCGTGTCTAGCAAACAAATTCCGAGGTTTGCCCCTGTGAAAAGATGCTATACGTGTGGTGGCGACCACATGGCGAATGTCTGTCCCATTATGGCTCAACCTCAAGTTAATCCCAGTAGCCAGTAGTGCACTATAGAACAGAAGTACACCAATCACACTGCGCAAGATTGCCCATACAACAGGCAGGCGGTTAGGCAACCCTACCCTCAGCCATACCCTCAACAGGGAAGATACCAGAACCAGTACCCTCCACAGCCATATGGCAGGCCACAGCAACCCTATCAGCAACCATATCAAAACCAACAAAGACCTCAGCCTGTGCTAGCACAACAACCCCCAGCTCCAGCTAATGTGATCCCGGTAAAGTATACTGCTGCAGAAGAGAACCTAAATAGAGCCTTAGTCCCAGTAACATCCTTGCCTTCTGAAAATGACCTCAGTGACCATAGCTTTGATTCTACACAGGTCGATAGTCCCCAGGCTTACTACATGCAGTCTCCGGAACATGGTGAGTCCTACTATAGTGAAGAACCGAGTGAACCTAGTTGGGAGTCAGACTACACAAACGTCATGTATGCAAACCCCAACCCTAGGCCTCAACCTAGGCAGGTACGACCACCATTTCCTAGAGGACCATGCTACCGATGTCAGGGAGATCACTTCATTCGTGATTGTCCCTTACCTCCACCTACACAAACTCAGTCCGTGACGATCCAAGACTTTTGCCAAGATTGTGGAAAAGAGCATCTTTTACGAGATTGCCCAAAGAACCCCAATAATATGCCAAAAATCACTCCTATCAATGTGATTGGTTTGGTCGTAGATTCCTCAGGAAGTGTCACTTCCACTGCACCAGTACAGGTAGTCACTAGAGCTCAGGCATTGCAGCAAAACCAAGAGGCAAGCCAGGAAAAGGGCCCAGAGGCAAGTGAAACCGAGAGCGTGACAAAGAAAAGGACTAGAGCGTGGAAAGATAGTCGAGAAAGAATGAAAAGACAATGGGCTAAAAAGATGAGTGAACTCGAGGAAAGCGTAAGGGAAACAAGAGCCAGAATCACCGAACTCACAACTCAAACTCACTCTCACACTACTCCACCACCACCACTCCCATCTCCATCCGACCCACCACCTCCCCCACCGCCTCATCGAATCCCACCACCCCCTAGAGTAGGATCAGTCCTAGCTGATCCCACTCCCGAAGACCTAAACATGATGTTGAAAGCATATCAGGCCAGAATCCAAGAAGGGCCAACCATAACCGATCATGAAAAATGCTACCCTAGAGCCGAGCTAGAGCTTGAACGAACAAAAATTTGTGCTAAGATGGTGGAATTGGCTCAAGCCATGTTCGAAGCTAGCCGCCTCTTTAACATCTCTAGCTCAGCTAAGACGCAATTACATTTTGATGGACTGCTAGAAAGAATAGAGAGGCTAATTGCACAATCAGA
The DNA here is from genome assembly GCA_020310875.1 of Ceratopteris richardii. NCBI lineage: Eukaryota > Viridiplantae > Streptophyta > Polypodiopsida > Polypodiales > Pteridaceae > Ceratopteris > Ceratopteris richardii. The sequence goes on from CM035411.1 coordinate 114,245,467, forward strand.
AAAGGAACCTACCCCTCAAAGAAAGGAAAGGGCAAGGGAACGGATAAGCCAGCCTCTTCAGGAAGCCCATGCGCCTCCTCAAGAAGCCTATCTTCCTCCCCAAAAGGCAGATGAGCCTCCCTCGAAAGTTTACGTACCTCCATAGGTTGCCTACATTCCGTCTCAGGGAGCGTATGAGCCTGTTCGGAAAAGTAATAGAATAAGTAACCCTCCCCAGGACGCTTGTGCTCCAGCCATCTATGAGAACGAGGAGAGAGCCAACGATAGAATAAGCCCTCCTTCCCAGGTTGCTTACGCGCCTAATTCTACGGAGCCAGACACTTCTTCTATGAATTGGTTTGCACCAGACTTCCTACGAGAGATTCAAGAAGACAAATGGGATAACGAAAGTGAAGTTGCCCCTCCCTTTGAACTTGTGGATGATGCACACGACCAGTTCCCACAAGACATCCCATCTATTTACGGGGAACATGAGAGTACTCAGTCTCACGAGAGATTGGACTTTGAATCTAATTCCATACAAGAGTTACCCCACTTCACAGGACCATGGGAAGCAAAGTCCACCTGTATGAGAACACCTACAGTCATGGTAAGAAACGAAGATTCAGTCATACCTAGGAACACAGAGGTAGTGAAGAACGCTAACGTGCAGTGCAATCTCAAGTTAGAAGAGCTACTCAGGGTTAGACCTGAATTATGGAAACATGTAGCCAAACAAGTACCAGAGATAGCAAAACCTCGTTCTCAGGTAGGATCCCATAGGACAGTGCCAGAAATTCCCTTGGATAAGATAGGAGATATGTGTGAAGGTGAAGAAGGGAACACCTATCTTCCCATCACCTACCAGGAGTACACCACCAAGGCAATTTTGGACTCAGGTGCAGGAGTTGCAATTGCCACTACTTCCCTATGGAAGCGTTGGGGCAAGCCGGCACTCAAGCCAACGAGAATGAAATTGCAGATGGCCGATGGTCACATAGAGAGACCCCTAGGATTGCTAGAAGGAATAACTCTCACCACTTGTGGTGTCGACTTTGAGCATACATTTGCCATATGCGACTTCAGCAAAAATCATGCCTATGAGATGATTTTGGGAAGACCATTCATGCGACAGTTGCAAGTGGTACAGGATTGGGGAACCAACTCATTGTATTTGCAACACTTGGGTGTTACGACCAAAGTCAATCTCAAGGATTATTCTCATAGAGATGTCCCTCCTATCCAATGGAATCCCATCCATAGAGCCAAAGATGATACAGAATCGGTGCATTCCATAGGGTCTGGATCCTCATGGCTGCATGAAGACACTCACTTATGGATGTGCAAGGTAGCAGTAGAAGAAGAGAAGAGAGAGAAAGCCAGAGAGGTAGGTGCGAAAGAAACCCATACATCAATCCAAGACCCAGCCTATGCACCTGTAGTTTTTCCAGACAAAGAATTTGAGCCTCACGGTTGGGCAGAAATTTTAGCAACAATGGACGTAGCCATCAATGAAGAACAATGGACTCCTCACTGTGATGAGGATGGCTATGACATTTCAGTCTTCTCCATAGAGCCAATCATGGGAGAGGCAGTTCTAGAAAAATGCGAACCTAGCCCTGATGCATTTGAGGATGCAAGTGACTCCGATCTAGAGTCAATCATTATGGACCCACCATTTGCATCAGATGAAGAATACTTCCATGAAGTAGAATTTCAACCCCAGAGGCATGGAGAGGTTACAACTAATGTAAGATTAGCAACACATGTGACCCCGAAGGAAGAAGGAAAGAAACGAAAGAAGAGAGAAGCCTTACCAGAAGAGGAAGAATCTTTGTTTGAGGTCCCAGAAAATTTTAAGAAGTATGAGATAGATGACAGGAGAGTCATGATAAGAATGCCTAAACGAGAGGCACAATCAGGAGAGGCCTATGATAACAAAGAAACCACCAAGAAAATAGTAGTGGCCCTAGAAGAAGGAGAGGAGAGATGCACGTATATAGGCCATGACCTGACAGAAGAAGAAGAGCACGAATTGATTGCCTTGCTAAGAGAATACAGAGATGTATTCGCTTGGAGTTACAAGGATTTGAAAGGTGTTGACCCGGACATATGCTCACACACCATCCCCATGACTTCAGATGCCAAACCCTCTAAGCAAAAGCCCTATACTTATAACGATAATTACGCTGCTAAGATCAAAGAAGAGATAGATAGATTGGTTGAAGCTGGATTTATTTATGAAATTGAGCACACTGAATGGGTATCCCCCATCGTAGTGATGCCCAAGAAGAATGGCAAGCTGCGTGTGTGCATTAACTTGAAAAAGGTTAATGCAGCCACAATTCGAGATAACTATCCGCTTCCCATCACAGAACATCTCTTAGAAAGAGTGGCAGGCAAGGAAGTGTACAGCTTCCTTGATGGATTTTCTGGCTACAATCAAGTAGCCATAGCTCCAGAGGATCAGCATAAGACAGCCTTTGCCACAGAATGGGGCATTTTTGCTTTCAGAGTAATGCCATTTGGGCTTACCAATGCACCAGCTACCTTCCAGAGGCTGACGTGCCATGTGTTTAAGGAGTTCCTGAGGAAGAGTTTAGAAGTCTACGTTGATGATCTTTGTGCTCATTCCAACATTAGACAAACCCATATCCCTGAACTCAGACAAATCTTTGACAAATGTAGAGAATATCAAATCTGCCTGAACCCAGAAAAGTGCGTTTTTATGGTCAGGCAAGGCAATTCTAGGACACATAGTGTCAAAGAATGGCATATCTACCGACGAAGAAAAAGTGAGAGCCATAGCAGAGCTACCTAGGCCAAAGAATGTCAAGGAAGTACAAGCTTTCATGGGGCATTGTGGTTATTACCGACGATTTATACACATGTATGCTGTCATTGCAAAGCCCATGTACGGGCTTCTGACTAACTTTGAGTGGACAGATGAATGTGAGAATTCCTTCCAGGAGCTTAAACGAAGATTATGTTCAGCACCAATCTTGACCACACCAGATTGGAATAAACCATTCCATGTTCATGTGGATGCATCCAATTATGCTATTGGATGTGTGCTTGCACAACCTACTGGTGAAGGTAATATGGATCTTCCAATTGCCTATGCCAGTAGACAATTGAATGCGGCTGAACGGAATTACACCACTACGGAGAGAGAAGGCTTAGGCATGGTATATGCAGTTAAGAAATTTAGACACTATTTGCTTGCAAATAAGTTTAAATTTTTTACTGATCATCAGGCATTGCTATACCTCGTAAACAAGCCATGCAATACAGGAAGATTAGTGAGATGGTTTCTCTTGCTCATGGAATATGACTTTGAAGTTGTGGTAAGGAAAGGTAGGACTCATTTGAGAGCTGATCATCTCTCTAGGCTCACATCGGGAGAAGCCCCACAAGGAGTGTCAGATGACCTTCCTGATGCTTACTTGTTTAATTTGGAAGTTGTACCGCAGTGGGCCAAGCCATTGGTACCAGTGTTGACATACGGGCCTAATCATCCAGTGATAAACACACGGAATAGAGAGGTTGTAAAAGCCCAAAAGTACCACATCATGGCAGGAAGCATGTACAAGCACACAGATCAAGGGATCTTGGCTTGTTGCGTAGAAGAGGATGAGTACGCTAAATGGTTGCAATTAGCACATGTAGGTGCGTTAGAGCAACACCATTCAAAGCAACGAACTTTACAGACTCTAAAGAGATTCGGAGTGCATTGGCCAACTATGGAAACGGATGTCCAAAAGTTGTGCAAGGAATGCCCAATCTGTTGCACTAAACCACCTGTGGAACATGCCACCCTTTATCAAGTATCCATTGTGCCAGATTGGAGCGAACCTCTAGTATCCTTCCTGAGGACAAACACATTCCCTCCAGACATGACTCTGGCTAGGAAAAGGAGTTTAGAACAAGAAGCCTTGGATTACTCACTCATTGGTGATAATCTATACAAACGCGGTAAAGATGGTTACCTGAGACTGTGTGTCCATGAGAGTGAATATCTTAAGATCTTGGAAACTGCTCACCAAGGTGTAGCAGGAGGACACTTTGGACCAGATCGGGTGATCAAGGCGATACTATTTGCGGGCTTCTGGTGGCCTACCCTTCACATGGATGCACATACCTATGTGAAACGGTGTGACGTCTGTCAGAGGACTCAGTATCCTATACGCAAAGATGAGATGCCACTGAAACCTATGATGGGTGGACGTGCATTCTCTAAGTGGGGAATAGACTTTGTAGGTCCTATTAATCCCCCAGCTAAAGGTTCTCATGAGGAATACATCATTGTTGCAACAAATTATCTCACCAAGTGGGTAGAGGTAAAAGCTACGACAAAGAACGATGCTCAAACAACTGCCAAATTCTTGTTTGAGAATGTATTCACAAGATACGGGCTACCTATCGAGCTGGTAAGCGATAGAGGCACTCATTTCTTAAATGAAGTGATTGAAAATCTACTCCAAGAATTCTTGGTAATACACAAGAAGTCTGCCCCCTATCACCCTCAAGCTAACGGACAAGCTGAGAGCACTAATAAAATCTTATGCAATGTACTGACAAAATTAGTGAACACTAAACGCTCTGATTGGGACAAACAGCTACACCATGCTGTTTGGGCATACCGAGTTGCCTACAAAACGGTACTCCAAGCCACCCCCTTTCAGATGGTATTCGGCCAAAACGCTGTGCTACCCTTGGATTTCCTGATTCCTACGTTGAAAGTAGCACAAGAGCACGAATGGACAGGTCATGAGCTCTCCTCTAGGATCTTTGACCTTGAACGATTAGGAGAAACAAGACTGAGAGCCGCTGCAGGAATATATGCAGCCAAGAAGAGACAGAAGGCATACTTTGATGCCCACGTGAAGGATAAGGGTTTGAAAGCAAGAGATCTGGTCTTAGTCTATACACTAAAACAACACGCGAGGAAGCTAGAAAAGAGAGGCTACGGACCTATGATCATCAATAGGATCTCCACGAGTGGAGCAGTACAATTGGCCACAGTAGAGGGTGATGTTCTCCCTAACTATATTAGCGGGTGCAGAGTCAAGTTGTATCAGGAACCCCTCACGGAGGAAATGCTCAGCCGACTCAACACTGCTAAGAAACGCAAAGAGGAAGAAAAGCGAGTTCGAGAAGAAGCTCAAGCAGAAGCTTTAGAACGCATCAGAAGGATGAAGTTACGAAGGCAAGGTAGAGATCAGCCTAGAGCGAATGACTATGCAGAGCAAGGATATCCTATGGCCAGGTGTGAAGTTGCAGGAACAAGCTCGCATAGGATAATTGATAGACGTCCTTTCATAACCCTAGATATAGGACAAGGAACGAGTGCAAGGACCGTAAGAGCCTTGATTGACTCAGGTGCAGCCACTAGTGCTGTTAAATTGTCTTACTGTCAAGCGTTGCAGTTAACTGTCAATCCTGTGGAAGCGTATCTCATAGGATTGGGAGGCGTGGAAACCCCTTGCATGGGCGAGGTGGAACTTCCCCTCTACATTCATGATGAGGCAATGACAATTAAAGTACTAGTGTGTCAAGATGAGGATCTCACTGAACCTCTTGTCTTGGGTCAAGACTGGATCTATGACCAAGCAGTCAACTTAAACCTAAGAAGTGGACTTCTTCAGGTATGGGTCAATCATAGTCGAATTACAGTAGAGTTGGATAATGGAGCACTCAAGGAACTAGAAAAGGCACAGACTCCTGGTCCCTCCAGGGGTGCACATGAAGTTGACCATGCTGTTCTTGTCCAAAACTATGTGTTGCAGAGGAATGATATTCGCAAAAAAGGAGTCAAGGATGCAAAGGAACTCCCTTCTTTTCCAAAGGCCAGAAGGAGGCAACAACCAAAGGTGGATCAAAGGCAGAAGAAGCAGAGTACTACCTATGTCGGGGATCCAAAGTACCTGCGCAACAAACTGTCCCAGCAAGTGAAACAAGTGTGGGTGCTGAAAGGCGAACACCCGGTTGCACTCAAGCCAACCACACGGGCAAAGCCTCTTATTAGTAACCAACAACACGACACTAATAAGAAGTCTTTCGGAAATTCTTCTGCTAACGTGAAATCTATTTGGCTGCCCAAAAAGTCGATGAAGGCTAGCCCACAATCAAGACAAATTTGGGTGCCTAAGGCTTGTTTGCGGGCTCAAATAGCTACACCAAGAACACACCCTACACAGCATGATCCAGTCACTCGCACAGCCTACATCCACTCATTTTCAACACCAAGGCACATGACCACGAACAGAATCAGTTGTAAATGGGTACCTAAAAGGCCTCATGTTCAAACTGACACACCTATAAAGCCCTCGAGAACCTCTACGGAACCACGAGCAAAACCCATCCACTGCATTTGGCAGCCCAAGACTTGTAACAAACCCCCGGACCCCGATTGTAAATCCATGACCACCTACTAACCGCTTCACTCTCACATCACATCATTTCTTGTTAAGCTCCTACGCCCAAGGAAAAGATGATTGTGAAAGCCTTTATTTTGCTCAAATCCCTCACAATTGGTCCACTTGGATTACTTAAAGCCCACAATTATCTCACAATGGATTCTTCTTATGGCTATGCACTAGCTCATATGCTTCCCGGCAAACGCACCAAAATGTTAGTCTCCTTGGTCTAAGGGAAAGTGCCTATGCTCAATGATGTTTTACCCAACTCTCCTGAAACTAGGTCAATTTTGGTTTCCCCTAAGTCCACAAGTTCACTCCAAAGTTTTGATGGAGGAGGCGAGAAAACGCATGCGCAATTGGATATCCACCTCCAGTGGTCACTTCCTGTAAACCCCCTTTCTTCACTCAACCCCCTCCTTTCACGTCGGGTTCACTCTTGTGGTCCGGTTCTTGCACACTTAGGGGTGCACTCAGGGTGCCAAGAAAATGTGACCTTGACTCTAAAACACAGTAGTCATAGAAAAGATGGGTAACTAGGAATTTCGGCCTTGGTTAGATTCTAGTCACATGTGAGTCCTTGAATAATAGAAATATATTTGCCCTAAGCTTTGATTTGCAAGTATTTTCACCTTTTCTTCATGAACATTAGACCTCACTTTCATAGATGAACAAAGCTTTGCATATGAATTCGGTGCAAAGGGATTTCGATTTGATGTTAAATCCAACACAATAATTTTAGCTTTGAAAACACCTAGGCCATGAGTTTCATGCGCTGAATAAACAAAAAAATTTATTTGGCAAAAAGAAAGCGAAGAAAGTCCTTCGATGCATGTATATACAAAAATACAAAAAATGATGAAGAAACCAAAAATTCATATGCTAAATTTGCATAAACCTGAATCAGTAAAGAGGCACAGTTTTGTAAAAAACAAAGTCGATTCGAACAGAGATTGGTGAAAATCGATTTAACTTGTGCATAAGAAATCGCCACGTAAATGTACCACGCTGCAAAATTCTTCCACTATCTGTGGCAGTAAGGCCGTATCTTGTACAAGAAAGCCAGAGTCCTGGTCAAAGAGACTGATTAACATAACAAACTCTCTCCATCCCCAATCCTTGGCTACCTTTGAATACCGATTTTGAGACTCTTTTGTCACTGAACGATTCTCAAAGCGTTGATTTACAACACAAAGCCGATGGCTTACAAAGCAGCTCGAGTCAACAAAAGTATTTCGAGGGTCAGTGACCTCCAAAAACATAGATCCATTATCTCTTTGAAAGCAATAAAATTCTCAACACACCACGTAAAACTTTTACATAATAAAGTTGTTCAACACTACAATGTAGTAAAACAAGAAATTGCGTTAAGTTCAATCTGTTCAAACAGTTGAACTTTCAAGTGTCCAGAATAACAACGATACTTTGAACCGTTAAATTTGTTTGAAACTGCATCAAAATACATTAAAGATCTTTATCCATACTGTTCAAGCACTTAAACTCTAAAGTTCGCTTCAGAATTTGCATCGTCAAACGTGCTATGATTAGAACACTAATTACTTGAGCATGACGATTCTTCTATGCCAGTTATTCCATGCTATCCTCTCTTCACAAGAAATGTTGAAAGTACTACATCGATTTCATTCAAAAGTATTCATCAATAAGAAATAAGTTATCAACGCACATGTTTTCATCCGGAGTCCCTATGCAGAAGTTTATAAGCCCTTGTTAATTATTGTCACAGTGAACAGTTTCCATTGACTCACTTAAGTAAACTCACAGATTTTATGACAGTACATAGGAATGCATCGTACAACTTCTCATAAACGCATAAGTTCAAAACCAATTTATGTTCAGGTTGTTTTTATATTCAGTTGACATAGGAATAACACATGGCTGTCAATTATATTCCTTTGATATCCGTTGCACAACGCTTATTAAAATAGCAATTTCAAATACATTCTCTGTATGTATTCTATTTTTGCCATATCATAACCTTGAAATTTGTCGCCTCTAGCAAGACAATAAAACCACAAACTAAAACTTATCTGTATACGTCACAGGAGCGCAGATTCTCGAACAATCTTCCATTCTTGGTGACAGTTACTCAGCTCCGCAGGTCTTGGTGACAGTTACTCAGCTTCGCAGGTCAACACTAGCCATCCAGCAATAGCTTCCTGTTCAAAGTTCTCCGCAACTCTTCTTATGTGAATTTCACTGCTCAAAGTCCTTCAAAATCCTTCCGCAGCCAACTTCCTTCACGCCTCCCAATGTTAACTTCCGAAAAACTATCTGGACTGAGGAGCCTTTCCCTGCCAGTTGAGGATGAAGCAGACTTTCTTCACTCCTACACGGTCGCCCAACAGACCTTCTCGAACTTCACCTACCACTACCCTTTCTTCTTCAATTCTCTCGCGTATGAGAGTTAAAGCTTCATACTGTCCATTCCCCTCCTCTTCAGATGCGAACCCCTCCTCCTCCACCTCTTTCCTGCACACGAAAAAACAGAGAGAGAGAGAGAGAGAGCTCAAAAATGAAAGCCCCCCCTTCTTCACATGTTGGATCTCCTTTCCTTAACGCTTCTAGCTCCCAAAAGCCCTCGAACGCTCTCTTTTTCTCTCCCTTTTGGTCCATGCCTCCCCAGTGGCCAGGGCAAAAAAACGATGAAATCAAAAAACTATTTTTGTCCTCTCCCCTCTTCTCACTTTTGATAGGGCGGGTGACCACTGCCCACCCCCCCCCCACTTGCATCCGCATGGGCCAGCAGATATATTGAATTCTCTCTTCGAATAGGAAGTTAACCCTCCTTTTTCTGCTGCGCACCTGCACACAGGAGAACCAAAAAAACAAAAGCGAGAACCGTTTTTTCCTCAATAACCATACACACCTGAGAAAAAGCATTCGAGAGCCCCCCTTTCTGTTCGTAAAAAAAACGAGAGGGAGAGAGCCTGAGATGACTTTGCTCCTCTCCTTTTTGATAGGGCCCCTATCCCCACACACTCAAAATGTGTTAAGTGCAGTTTGGCATGCGGCCCTGATCACATTTCTCCATATCTCTGAATTTTTTCCAACGATGTGTCGGAGATCAATTTCCAGAAATCGGTCAAACGATTGTAATTGATGGTTGATAAGAAAGCATTCCCCCCTGAAACAAAGCCGCTTCTAATTTCCTCTACACGTAAGTATTTCCTATGTTCTTAGGAGGCTTGTCCATGCTCAATCCCTTTTCTCCACATCCCTGCAATCAATATCTCCACATGCTTCTCATCAATTACCAAATTCATGCTTCAAGTACCTAAGATCAAGCGTATTTTCCTGCCAAATAGAACCACATTAGTGCATCAAAACCAACCTAATTGTGGGCTAACATACTCCCCTCTTCTTAATTGCGAAGTCGTCCTCGACGAGCCAAATTGTTCCTGCGCTCAAATCATCCAACATGTGCTAATCACTCAATCAAATACAAACTTTTACCTTGTATGCCTATTCTCTTCTTCCTCAATGTAGCACCTGCGATCACCTTCATACAATCATCGGTCAGTACCAAAATCCAATCATTTCACTTACCATCTTTGTCCATCTTCTCGCATCTTCATTGACATGTCCACCTGTCTGCAAACTCATCAAACATATTAGATCATTTTTCATCAAACACCACATCTACTACCAAAATGAGAAACATCCATATCAATCATCCATATCAATCATCCATATCACACATATATATTCAGCACACACATCATGATCCGCGTCACACATGCATTCTCGTCACACACAACATACATACATGCAAGCAGAAGACATGTCCACATTCGCTCTCGTCACTCTTCTCGACTACTCATTCAACACGTCACACATCTTTATTCCACATGCATACTCAACACATTTCCCACACACACCATATATAATCAAAACCATTCCCCACTTCCATTTTTCGTTTCTAGCTGGGTTCTCTCGCCGATTGTTCATTCCCCTTCTACCTAGGGTTTCCACTACCCGCTTGCCTTCCTGTCTATCTCTCTGTTTTTCTTGCTCGTCGACTAGATCAGATGCTAGGTCACCACCACACCACTCTAACTTGATGGATACACGATAAGGACCACTCAAGTCTAACGTCGGGTCACCTCGACAAGACCGCTCATCATCAACGTGCTTCAGGACATCGCAAGTAGTTGCACAACCTAAGAACCAAAATGAGCACCTCCCAAGAGTTTGCAGGCGAACAAAGCCGCTAGCATGCTTGGATTTCTCAAGTACAAGTCTTCCATAGACACGTCGCAGCCAAAACCCTAGCCGAGCTTAAGCTTCAATTTGACATGTTTCATCGGGAGCCCACACATAACCCAAATCCCCACAACACAAACACATATATTCCCATCCGAGCATCATGCTCTCTCACCTCTCTTATGTTCCCCCTCGAGCGAGGAATTCTTCTCATTCATTTTTTTCCACATTTTTTCTCTCTTTTTTCATCATTTTTTTTCCATATTTACTCACACTTGCCGGGCTACGCCGAAGCTGGATGCGACTCGTGGACTCGACCACCCGATCGAGTTTGTTCCACCCATCTACCAACCCAACGCAGCGCACGACACACAAACAGCTAGCCCTATGTGAGACCGACGTCGGTTCGTGGCTTTGACCACCCGGCCAAAGTGGGTCCACCCACCTATCGGCCCACATAGGCGCATAGCCACACACACACATACACAAACATATATTTTTCTCATTTTCTTTTCATTCCCGAATCTCGAGAATTAGGAGACAAAAGAAAGGACTTTTTCCCAACCCAACCAATCACGACACACACACATATATCCCCTCGTGGACATCCCAATGAGACATATCTTCTCTCTGTTGCTACTCAAGCCGAAATCAAGCCACTAATGCCATGGTCAACCCTTCCTCTCAAGACCCGCACATACTAATCACCTTGTTGACCTGAAACCTCAAAAAATGTCACTTTAGTTCTTAAGCGTACAACAGACTTGGTCCACCGTCCTCACATCTTTGACTCGCAATCCGCAAAGCAAACCCTAATCAGACTCAAGCCATCCTCACCAACATCCATTGCCTCGTCTATTTTTTCATCTCCAACCTCTGCCTCGCAGAGATTCCACCTGACCCGACAAATGACCTGAAAAATTACCATTGCTCGTTGTGCTCCTCAATGATTCAAGCCTCGCCGCTAAGTCCCTTAATCCTTGTTTGTTGTACTCAATATCACTATGATATTGGAACAGGTCAGATTCAATGCCTCGAAACCGATTCCATATTTGCTCCATCTCTTTATCCTCTCTCACCCTTTTTGCAGATCCGAGGGGAATATCCTCCCTCTTCTCAACTCGAACGGTCAACTTCTCGACTTCCTCTCTAATCGATCTTTCCTCCCAAATCCTACTCATATTTTCTTCATCCAGGTCATCTACCTTCTTCGACAATTCATTCTTCGTCCTTTCTAACTCTGTTCCGAACGCATCCAACCTATCCAACACCGCTTTCAGCTCTTCCTCCGTTTTCCTCGCTCTCGGATCCTCCACCTGTCCTCGCATCTCGTCGTCTTTCCGATTCATCCACCTACCGAGCTTGCTACTCAGCCTTGCATTCTCTTTCTCTACCCGTCTCACTTTCTCATCACTCTCCGCTTGGGCACTCTTCATTCATTCTAACTCTAGGTGGAACTCCTCACATGCCTTACCCGCTTGATCACTGTATCGATGGATTATGCTTTGTACCTTCTCAATTTCATGCTCCATTCCTTTGACTCTCCTCATTAGGTCATCCTCGTCTCTTGAGAGCTCTTCTTCGATCGCAACTCCAAAGCAGTCGGCTACCATCAAGCCGGATCTCAAGTCCCAGACCACGTTTTCACTCTCGGGCTTCACAAGATCTTGCCTCCAGCTTTTGTTTACTCTTTTCCACTCCTTGTTTTCATTTTTCAACATCCGTACTTGCTTTTCCCAAGTTCCTAGGACCTCGGCCATTTTCTCTTGATTTTCCTCTAATTTTGCTATTTTGATCCTGTCGTTATCTCGCTCCACCTGCAACCAATTGACTTGACATTCCAAGCTCTTCACAAGTTCTACCAAGTCTCGATCATGATATCGAGTGTCCTTGCTTCCACTTGCTCTCGCAGTCTCCGTCGACGAAGTAACTCCACCTTTGTCAACTTCCACATACAAAGAGGATAAGCACCTATCTGGTTCATTCGTTGCGACCTTTAGGTCAATCACCTCTTTTGAGCCACACACGTGCCCGCATAGTCTCTTTTTCCCACAGTCCTCACATGTGGGGACAAAATCCAGCGGGGTGCATACACGAGGGCAATATTTGGATATATGCCCAATCTGCTCGCAACACCAGCATCTCACAAAATTTGATATCGGGCCAAATCGCCACCCTCGGTTCACATGATGTCTCATGGTCGGATGAGAATATATCCATCTCCTATTTTGTCCAAAATTCGGTTGCCGCATGTTGACCTTCTCAAAACCACATGCTTGCTTTTGTTGGGCCATTTCTCTAAAGAAGGTCAAAGAAGATCTGGGATCGACTTGGCTGTGCCACACGATTGGGGTACCAAGCGAACTCGTAGCAATCTCTATGAGATGTGCTAAGCCGATTCCCGGCAAACGCACCAAAAAGTTAGGTTCCTGAGCCCAAGGAAAAAGTGATTATACGAGACTTTATTTTGTTTAAATCCCTCACAATTGGTCCACTTGGATTACTTAAAGCCCACAATTATCTCACAATGGATTCTTCTTATGGCTATGCACTAGCTCATATGCTTCCCGGCAAACGCACCAAAATGTTAGTCTCCTTGGTCTAAGGGAAAGTGCCTATGCTCAATGATGTTTTACCCAACTCTCCTGAAACTAGGTCAATTTTGGTTTCCCCTAAGTCCACAAGTTCACTCCAAAGTTTTGATGGAGGAGGCGAGAAAACGCATGCGCAATTGGATATCCACCTCCAGTGGTCACTTCCTATAAACCCCCTTTCTTCACTCAACCCCCTCCTTTCACGTCGGGTTCACTCTTGTGGTCCGGTTCTTGCACACTTAGGGGTGCACTCAGGGTGCCAAGAAAATGTGACCTTGACTCTAAAACACAGTAGTCATAGAAAAGATGGGTAACTAGGAATTTCGGCCTTGGTTAGATTCTAGTCACATGTGAGTCCTTGAATAATAGAAATATATTTGCCCTAAGCTTTGATTTGCAAGTATTTTCACCTTTTCTTCATGAACATTAGACCTCACTTTCATAGATGAACAAAGCTTTGCATATGAATTCGGTGCAAAGGGATTTCGATTTGATGTTAAATCCAACACAATAATTTTAGCTTTGAAAACACCTAGGCCATGAGTTTCATGCGCTGAATAAACAAAAAAATTTATTTGGCAAAAAGAAAGCGAAGAAAGTCCTTCGATGCATGTATATACAAAAATACAAAAAATGATGAAGAAACCAAAAATTCATATGCTAAATTTGCATAAACCTGAATCAGTAAAGAGGCACAGTTTTGTAAAAAACAAAGTCGATTCGAACAGAGATTGGTGAAAATCGATTTAACTTGTGCATAAGAAATCGCCACGTAAATGTACCACGCTGCAAAATTCTTCCACTATCTGTGGCAGTAAGGCCGTATCTTGTACAAGAAAGCCAGAGTCCTGGTCAAAGAGACTGATTAACATAACAAACTCTCTCCATCCCCAATCCTTGGCTACCTTTGAATACCGATTTTGAGACTCTTTTGTCACTGAACGATTCTCAAAGCATTGATTTACAACACAAAGCCGATGGCTTACAAAGCAGCTCGAGTCAACAAAAGTATTTCGAGGGTCAGTGACCTCCAAAAACATAGATCCATTATCTCTTTGAAAGCAATAAAATTCTCAACACACCACGTAAAACTTTTACATAATAAAGTTGTTCAACACTACAATGTAGTAAAACAAGAAATTGCGTTAAGTTCAATCTGTTCAAACAGTTGAACTTTCAAGTGTCCAGAATAACAACGATACTTTGAACCGTTAAATTTGTTTGAAACTGCATCAAAATACATTAAAGATCTTTATCCATACTGTTCAAGCACTTAAACTCTAAAGTTCGCTTCAGAATTTGCATCGTCAAACGTGCTATGATTAGAACACTAATTACTTGAGCATGACGATTCTTCTATGCCAGTTATTCCATGCTATCCTCTCTTCACAAGAAATGTTGAAAGTACTACATCGATTTCATTCAAAAGTAATCATCAATAAGAAATAAGTTATCAACGCACATGTTTTCATCCGGAGTCCCTATGCAGAAGTTTATAAGCCCTTGTTAATTATTGTCACAGTGAACAGTTTCCATTGACTCACTTAAGTAAACTCACAGATTTTATGACAGTACATAGGAATGCATCGTACAACTTCTCATAAACGCATAAGTTCAAAACCAATTTATGTTCAGGTTGTTTTTATATTCAGTTGACATAGGAATAACACATGGCTGTCAATTATATTCCTTTGATATCCGTTGCACAACGCTTATTAAAATAGCAATTTCAAATACATTCTCTGTATGTATTCTATTTTTGCCATATCATAACCTTGAAATTTGTCGCCTCTAGCAAGACAATAAAACCACAAACTAAAACTTATCTGTATACGTCACAGGAGCGCAGATTCTCGAACAATCTTCCATTCTTGGTGACAGTTACTCAGCTCCGCAGGTCTTGGTGACAGTTACTCAGCTTCGCAGGTCAACACTAGCCATCCAGCAATAGCTTCCTGTTCAAAGTTCTCCGCAACTCTTCTTATGTGAATTTCACTGCTCAAAGTCCTTCAAAATCCTTCCGCAGCCAACTTCCTTCACGCCTCCCAATGTTAACTTCCGAAAAACTATCTGGACTGAGGAGCCTTTCCCTGCCAGTTGAGGATGAAGCAGACTTTCTTCACTCCTACACGGTCGCCCAACAGACCTTCTCGAACTTCACCTACCACTACCCTTTCTTCTTCGATTCTCTCGCGTATGAGAGTTAAAGCTTCATACTGTCCATTCCCCTCCTCTTCAGATGCGAACCCCTCCTCCTCCACCTCTTTCCTGCACACGAAAAAACAGAGAGAGAGAGAGAGAGAGCTCAAAAATGAAAGCCCCCCCTTCTTCACATGTTGGATCTCCTTTCCTCAACGCTTCTAGCTCCCAAAAGCCCTCGAACGCTCTCTTTTTCTCTCCCTTTTGGTCCATGCCTCCCCAGTGGCCAGGGCAAAAAAACGATGAAATCAAAAAACTATTTTTGTCCTCTCCCCTCTTCTCACTTTTGATAGGGCGGGTGACCACTGCCCACCCCCCCCACTTGCATCCGCATGGGCCAGCAGATATATTGAATTCTCTCTTCGAATAGGAAGTTAACCCTCCTTTTTCTGCTGCGCACGTGCACACAGGAGAACCAAAAAAACAAAAGCGAGAACCATTTTTTCCTCAATAACCATACACACCTGAGAAAAAGCATTCGAGAGCCCCCCTTTTTGTTCGTAAAAAAAACGAGAGGGAGAGAGCCTGAGATGACTTTGCTCCTCTCCTTTTTGATAGGGCCCCTATCCCCACACACTCAAAATGTGTTAAGTGCAGTTTGGCATGCGGCCCTGATCACATTTCTCCATATCTCTGAATTTTTTCCAACGATGTGTCGGAGATCAATTTCCAGAAATCGGTCAAACGATTGTAATTGATGGTTGATAAGAAAGCATTCCCCCCTGAAACAAAGCCGCTTCTAATTTCCTCTACACGTCAGTATTTCCTATGTTCTTAGGAGGCTTGTCCATGCTCAATCCCTTTTCTCCACATCCCTGCAATCAATATCTCCACATGCTTCTCATCAATTACCAAATTCATGCTTCAAGTACCTGAGATCAAGCGTATTTTCCTGCCAAATAGAACCACATTAGTGCATCAAAACCAACCTAATTGTGGACTAACATTTCTCTTAGCTCTTAGGTCTACCTAACTCCTAACTACACACACCAGCACCGAGCACTTATTAACCCCTAACCACTCCCGAACTTTAAGTTAATGTTGTAACAAGGGACACCATGTCATTTTTTAGTCCATTGAAATGTTAACGTTTATTCATATATTCTCACAGAATCAGCTGCGACATTTTCAACATGGCGGAGGCAGCAGGAACTAGCTCTCACACAGAAACAAACCCGCAAGTGGTGGACTTGGACAGTTTACCCGTTTTGCCTGAGACAATTGAAAGACCAGAAGAATTGCAGGCCGTCAAAATCATACCTATTGCGGACCCTCCGCGTGGCCACACCATGCCCGTGGGAAAGACTTCCCATTGGTTTACCGAGGTGGCAGGACCCTTGGGGGAAGGAACGTACCTATGGGAATCAGAGTTGGACTTCAATGGAAAGCAAGGCAGATACCATTTCTTTACAAGAGAATTTGAGAAGTTACAAAATGCGGAAGGTCTACGTCCGATATGGGAAAAAGCAGGATTGAGTGCCTATTTCAGTGCCCGACTCCCAAAACCTGACTTCATGCGATGCTACTATCTCATCAACACCTTGACTCCAAATCAGAACCCAAAAGGAGCAAGCTCATTTGTGATTCCATCTCTGACAAAGGGGAATGAGCTCAAGAGGTTCAGGCTATCAAACAATTTGGTGAGAGAGGCTCTAGATATGCGCGGAATGCATATTCCTACAGAAAAGGAAACCCTAGTACCGGATTACATGAAGAATCGAAGTCTCACCAAACTCAAGGACATGGTATCCATGACGCCTAATATTGCAATACACCTTCGCATGTGCATGCAACACTTTGCTTTCCCGGCACAAGATCGATTCACCATGCCGCCCAAAAAGATTTGGTTTAGCCTGTATCTGGCAGAGACACAGAGCCTCACCATCAACCTACCCCACTGGATAATTGATCAGATACACCTAGCTCACAAACGCTGGCCGCGGAAACAGGTTTTATATGGTTGTTGTGCTCTGACACGAATCATTTATAGGTGTTTGGCTTATGACATTCCAATCCAACGGGCCTTAATGTGGAATCGGGTAGAGCAGTTTAGAGGCAGGACGTCCACTGGACCCCCTTCTAAGAAGATGAGAGGAACTGTCCAAGTCCCATGTGCTCAACCACGTGGAGCCACCCTAACACCAGACGTCACCCCGCCACCCCGAAGAGTCCGACCATTCACACTCCGACTTCCAAGACGCAGCACCGATGGTTCCACCTTGATATTCCCTCCCATCCCAACCGATCTCGAATTTCCTAGTGGTGCACCTTTGGAAGAACTCACTAATGAAGACTTCGAACAACTATTACAAGATGTAGAGCTGGAGGCAGAAGAGGCACAACAAGCGGAAAACGTACAAACGCAGGCCACAACCTCCCAAGCACCTGTCACACCTGTTGAAGTGGATGCAGAAGATGACGGAGATGAAGAACAGGAGGATGATGAGCAGGATTATGATCAAGAGCACCAAGAAGAGCAACAAGAAGTGCCAGAACTTGTAGGTGCACCAGCATATACAGCTCAACTACGAAGGCTATACGACACTATCAAAGCAGTACAAGAAAGGCATCAGCTCTCTCTGGTATCAGGTCAAGCTTTGATGCAAGAAATGCTATCAGATGAAGGGGTGGACCAACACTTCATTGACACCCTCAAATTAGTGTCAGACTCTTTAGGAGTTCCGGAGGCTGTCCACACCGCAGTCCGCCAGTCCGTAAGGTACGACAAACGCAGAGTGGACACGTTACCACGAGCAGGTAAGACTATCAGGATACCCGTCACAGAACAAGAAGTACCCATTGAGACAACAGCCAACCCCACAACCACCACTGACATCTCCGCCGAAACCTTCGTTCAGACATCACCCATCTCACCCCAGCATCCTCCATCACCACCTTCTCCACCCCCACCACCGCCTCCCACCTTGGAAGAAACGACAGTCATCACCTCTACCTTCACTTACAACCCATCCTTATTCAAATCATTCTCATTTCGAGAACCCACCTCACGAGACACCCTCTTCTCCTTCGTAACCAATCCCTTGTACACTTCGTCCCGTCTATCCTCTGAACCCATGACTGGCCATCCAATAATTACAAGTGTAGTTGGAAACCCAGCACCCACAGAAGGCACCCTGTGTTTCCCGACCTATCCCCGAATACGGGTACCTCCATTCCATGACCCTCACTTCCCATCTAGCCCCTACACCTCTTTCAACCTGACCACGCCACCCCAATACCCGTCCGCTGTGGAGCAGTTCACCCGCTCTCCAATGTTTCCGAGGCACATTTCTCCGATGTTCGCAACGACATCAATTTACACGAACACCACACTCACTTCACCTACCAAACCCACCTACATGGTAGCCCCTGTACACACCACCTTGTCTGACCCAATGGACATTTCACCAACCACCGCACCTCTCCCCACGATTCCACCATCTTCCCCTCCCTTGCCCCCCACCTCACCACTCACATCATTGGCACACACAGCATTCACTACCCTACCCAATCCCACCTCCCCTGCATCTGAAACTTTTCCCCTTGCATCTCATAATGTAAATAGCACGTTCAACACATTACTTCAGTGTGCACATCAGCTACAACAAGACTACCACCAATTGGAAGAACGCACTGCTGCCCTCCAGGCAGAATCTCAACGTCTGCAAGCTAGAGTCACCACTCTTGAAGCTGACTACCAGACGCTCCTAACCGAGCATACCACACTACAACAGGCTCACTCCGAATTGGAATCAAAGACATCAACTGTAGATGCCCAAGCAGTCAAGGAACTAGAAACAGTGCTTCAAGCGCAAATGATCTCTAACGCTACACTCAGACGCAACATTGGGCTATTAAGGAAGCATATGGCCGCAGCACTAGAAGAGAACAAACGACTCCAACAACAAAACCAAGACAACTTTGAAGCGGCGATGGAAGGAACCGTAGGAGCAACCGTTAGCCCTACCAGATATAGAGCAGTCCCATCGGAAGACATTCGCATCTTACTTGAGGAGCATGCAAATTTCTTGGAGTCATATGAAAAGCTAGAGACTGAATGTGCAGATCTCAAGAAACAGATTGCCAGTGTGCCCACAGCTCAACAGGAGCCGGTAATCTTGCAGCACTCTACAGAAGAAATGGAGACCCTCCGGAAACAGGTGGCAGAACTCCAAGCACGCCTCCTCCCATATGAACGACCACCCTCGCCCATTGAAGAACCAAAACCTGAAACAGTAGTGGAAATCCCCGTCGATGACAGTTATGAAGAGCCATACGAGCCTATGCCGACGCCTGGTGGTCGAACTACGGAAGAAGGACAAGACACGTTAGAAATTCAAGTTCCAGATTGGGTCAAAAGGGTCGAGAAAGTGGGTAAGACACATGATGATCGTGTGGCCGTGCAAATGCAATCTCTCACAAATCTCGAAGAAACTGTCCTTCGGTCTTCCTACTTTCAAAATTTATCCCATCAACGGTTAATCACAACATCAAAATTGCAATACATGCCTTATTTTGTCTTACTACATGATTATAATGCAGAAGTCAAAAGACATACATGGAAGGAGCCCACATTCGCCACTCAATTTGAGATAGGGGATTTACCGACAGATGCACGTGCTGGCTCGATCTTCCAACCTAATTGGTGTGCACGTCTACTCACCGATTACCCAGAGATGATGAGTACTTGGGCAACCATGCCACTATATATCAAGTATAATCCATGCTATTGTCCAGTGGTACGTCGCAGATCCTGGCAAGCATTTGCAATCAAGGTACGCAACACTAAAGAGTGCTCGGCTTGGGTTAACTACCCATATTTCGCTCCACCTCGAGGGACCCCAATCGTAGCCTACATGATATCAACAATTCGGCACTGGTCCACACGCCTAAATAATGTACCCGACATAGCAGCGAAAATGTGTATGAAGATATTCGAGCTCATGACCATTGTCTTCAAAACCTTTCGGAATGTCCAAGCTCCATACATCTCTGCCCCTGGATTCTCTCAAGGCAACAAGGATCTAGTCTATGACATGAGCCAAACCCCCTCGGTCACTATCATCTTTGCTTGGCATGCACGAATAAAGTACTTGCCCGCATGCTTCAAGCAGACATTTGAGGAAATGTTCTCTACGGGATTCTGGGAATACCATTCCGAAATTTTCATTCCCAGACCCACACATTTGCTACATCTATTCGCAGTAGAACAAGCGATCCATGCCGATCAGTTACGTCTGCCACAACCGGACATTCCAGGACCAATCGATTGGGATCGTATGATGACAGATTTGGCCAGAGGACTATGCATACAAGAACATCAGCTCGCCACTCAGGTTGTGGAATATTACATCCAACACTCCCAGCAACAAGGGTCTGTCAGGGACGACAGACGCGAGAGAGGGGGGGGTGTTGAGAGCAGTATGGGCACCCAAGGACCGACTAGACAAGGAAGCCAGCGGAGAGAGTCAGAACAAGGTGAAGGAGTAAGTAGACAAAGCAGTCGACGCAAATCTGGCAGATAGGCCCTTCAATTTTTCCCAAATCAACATCTTTTAACAGTGATTCTTATCACTAACAATCAGTGTAAATACCATTTCATATTTTTGTAGCTCCATTTTGTGCAAGCCAAGGAGTCCTTGAGCTTGAGGAGCCTTAGAAGTACCTACATATCAATTTTCGTATTTTTTAGACTCCGTTTAAGCCCTCAAATTGGCCCTGGAACCTAATTTTTAACTAGGCCGGACACTAGGTCTGGACAGGGCCAAAAGCTAGTCAAAAACTATAAAAAGAGCTAGAGAGCTCATTTTTGAGGTTAGCTTGTAATTGAAACAAACTTGTAAGAGCATTTGAAAGTAGTTGAAGAACTCCATTGATTCTCACTCTTTGTCTTGCCGTGTGTGCGCGTGTGTGTGTATGTGTGTGCATGCTAGTGTGCTTCTCACTCACACACTTGTGCCGCCACTTGCTCGAGGTCTTCATACCATCCTCATGTCTTCCCGAATTGACATTAAAGGAGGTGCTACTCATCATTGAGCTACACAAGAGTCACTCCATAGACATGAGTCCGTATAATGCTAAAACGTAGAATTAACTAGTAGTAAATGAGTCATATAGGAGCTTGGCAAAGCGGTAGTGAATTATGTCCCTCCTCAATTACAAAACACATCTCACTTCTCTTATACAAATTTCAAGGCATGGCAATCAAGAAATTTCAATTAGCCATGTTAGAATCAAGGCGCTATCAATCCAACTAATCATGCATTCCAACCACGTTGTCATTTCTGTGGCAAATTGGATCACATCCACAGACATTACAAAGACTCTTAAGAATATGACAAAGAAAGAAGGATCAACAAAATCCAAAAATGAACATGGTCATGATTACACCTATTGAAGCACAAAGCACTACCATCTAGACACGCTCTAGAAAGATCCTACAACCAATTGTTGAAGCCTTTGAGCCAGGCTTTAAAGAGTAGTAGTGGACGTTCTCCAAGGTAGCCAAATGGGCTCAAGATAAAGCTGTCATTTTTCCTGATTCAGTACCGATTACTTCTCAAAAAGTAGAACCTTCTGTACCAGAAGTATTAAAACCTTCAGCATCAGACTCATTTGAACCATCCAGAACACCACCAGAGGTTCTGTCTCTGAGCACATCTTGGGATATGTTTTCCAAAGCACTAATCACCTTACCCTTAGGACAATTGTTGTCTCTTATTCCTGGCATCAGACAATAGTTTCAGCAACAAATTAACTTGGATCCAATTCCAACACCAACTGCAGCCAGGATACACCTAGAGCTAGATACAATTGTGGACCATGTGGTCCCCTTGATCACTATCTGGTATTAAAATCACAAAATTACACAAGTCCTTATAGATGGTGGTTCTGGTGTTGATATCGCCACCAGAGCTTTGTGTAAGAAGTTGGGTTGTAATAAAATTGAAACGATCAAATTTTTTGTTCGGATGGCCGATCAGTCTAGAGTCCATGTGGTGGGATTAGTCAGGAGTATTCATATTACACTGTAGCACGTAGTTTCTCATATGATTTTTTTTGTGTTGGACCTACCTGGGTTGAGCCTGGACTATAACTTACTTTTTGGCCATCCATGGCTAAAGCAGGCTAAAGTCCTACAAGATTGGTCATCTCACGAATTAATCTTTAAATGTAATCACCAAAAATACATTGTTACTCTTGATGAGTTTAAACCATGTGGAATCCATGCTAGGCCCTACGCTTTCCTTAGGAATAATAGACCTACAACATGTACTCGACCATTGGTTCACAGCATCCTACAATTTTCAATCCACTGCGGTAGAGATCAAAATTTCACCGGATGACTTATTGGACTTAGCAGACTTACAAAAACATCTGCATCAAGGGATGGATGATATCTTTGTTCACCAAAATTATGTCCTAGAAGATCAATTAATTACTTGCAACCTAGGAGATGATTTAAAACCGCGACCTATCAAGATTCGAGTAGGGTTGGAGGCATCTTTTAAATGGGATATTAACCAAGTTTATTGATGTATTTGCATGGGATTATAAAGATATGAAAGGCCTAGATCTGAGGATATATCAACAAAAAGTGGTCCTGAAATTGGATGCTTATCCAACTAAGAAGCAAAGTCATCAAATGAACCCCCACTATGCTAAACAAGTCAAAGATGAATTAGATCTCTTACTTTGAGTTGGATTTATAGTTCCAGTTGAACATGTCGAGTGGATCTCTCTTATTGTCACTATCCCTAAGAAGAATAAACAATTGTGCATCTGTGTTGATTACAAGAAACTTCATGCTGCCACTATTCTTGATCCCTTCCCTCTGCCATTCCTAGATAGCATGCTGGATGAAGTGGCTAGTCGAGAAATATACTCTTTTTAGATGGATACAGTGGTTATAATCAAGTTTGTGTGGTTGAGGTAGATATACCTAAAACAGCCTTTATTATAAATTGGGGAGTTTACGCATCCACAATTACGTGGCTTGGGCTCTGGAATACCCTAGCATGTTTTAGCATTGTATGCAGGAGATTTTTTCCTCCTTATCTTACTAGCTTCATGCAAGTTTATCTTGATGATTTTCTATGTCCTGTGCTACAAATGAACATCTAGAGCACCTTCGTCTATGTTTTCTTAAGTGTAGAGACTAACGATTGTGTCTCAATCCAAATAAATCTATCTTTGTTGTCTCTTAGGAAAATTATTAAGCCATATTATTTCTAGACTAGGACTTTAGGTTGATCAAGATAAGGTGCAAGTTATTTTGTAGGCCCTGATCCCAAAATCACCTAAAGATGTTTTATGATTCCTCAAGAAATTTCTCATCTACGCTGGTTAGATCACTTAACCATTCCCCTTACTCGATTAACAATAGTCTCCCCTCGAGACTTCCATTGGACTACCGAGAGTCAGGAAACTTTTATCTGACTTAAATGATTTCCTGTGCAGGCTCCTATCTTGCAAGCTCCAAATTGGGACCAACCCTTCCATGTCTTTGTGGATGCCTCGAACATTGCGATTGGAAGCGTCCTGATGCAACTCTAGGACAATTACTATCGCCTTGTCCATTATATTATCCATTATCTAGCTCTTGTTGAACGAAATTACTATTACAAAACGTGAATGCTTGAGACTCATTTACTCTGTTAAGAAATTTGTGCATTACCTACTCGATTGAAATTTTACATTCCATGTGGACCACTGCCTTAACGTACTTAGTGAAACAGTAGAATTTGGGTGGAAGACTTGTGAGATGGGTTCTTCTCCTGCAAGAATTTGATTACGATGCAATTCATCATCCTAGGTTCTCTCATGCGATTGCTAACTTCCAATCTTGATTGGATTCCGCTGAAGCACCAGTGGGAGCAGATGACTCTTGCCTTGATATTTACACGGTTGAACCTAGCTCCTCGTTGTTTCCATGGAATCTTGTAGACTCATATTATGATACCTTTATGACTATTCTGACTTTTGGTTGTCCACCAAATTCCCTACCTCTAGTTGCTCGACAAAAGTTTGCATTGTACAGTTAGCGTTTCTATATCATCATAGGATAATTATACAATATTGACCCCTCGACAGCTTGGCTCCTGTAGCTCAAGCATAAGCACCACCTCCTTTACTTGTCAATCCGCGAAGATGTGAGGACCGGTATGAAGACCACGAGCAAGTGAAGGCACAAGTGAGTGAGTGAAAGCACACAAACATGCACACACATACACACACACGCGCACAAGATAAGATCAAAGAGAGGAACAATGGAAAGCTTCGATTGCAAAAGAGTTCTCTTATAAAAGCTCTATTCTCTAACAAGCTAACCTCAAAAATGAGCTCTCTAGCTCTTTTTATAGTTTTTTGAGTAGTTTTGGCCCTGTCCAGATTTAGTGTCCGGCCTAGTTAAAAATTAGGTTCCAAGGCTTATTTGAGGGCTCAAACGAAGTCTAAAAATTATGAAAATTGGTACGATGGTACTTCTAATACTCCTCAAGCTCGAGGACTCCTCGGCTTGAACAAAATGGAGTTATAAAAATAGATAATGGTATTTACAATGGTTTTTAGTGATGAAAATCACTATTTTTGTAGGGGATTCTTCTGAAAATTTGACATACACTTCTTGGAGCTCCCTACTTGCTCTCTCTTCTTCTATGTCCACTTCTTTGATGTGCTTCCATGATTTATGCTTGACCTTGAGTTCCAACACTCCCCCCCCCCTCTTGAGTGTGTCGTCCCTGACAGACCCTTGTTGTAATGGTTATTCTAGGTTGCTTTGAGAGGGAGTGTCCATTCGGATGAACCAGAGCTGTCTCTCTTCCAAATGTGGCAAGGTTGGTTCTCCGGTTCTTCATTTGTCACTGTGAGTCTTTGCAAGTTGTAGTCCCTTGGTATGTGCTTCAGCCTTGGATTCCAGCATGACTGTGTCGTTGTGAGTCTCCATTGATGACCTCAGATCGTCCAAGGATGATGTTCATAGTAGTCATGCCAAGTACTCATAACCCCTAATGGATGATGAGTAAGTGTGTTTGTGCATGGGTTGAGGAAAATATGTGCCTTGTGCACGGCCTTGTAATGTAGCCCTATGCATGCTTACTTGGAAAATGCATCGGACGACGTATGGTGCAAAAATTGAGGGTCTTGAACTAAGTGCTCAAGGGTATGCCAACGAAGAGGTTTCCTAATCTATCATGGTGATGGTGTTGCCAAAGTAAAGATACTTACCATTGTGAAGGTTCGACCGATGTTCATCTCTTCGTGTTGTAAACCCGGTATTTGTGATGGAACCTTGTCGATAAATGTCCATGTTGATGGTCCACCGATGAATTTTTTTGAGCGCCTGGTCATGTCTCCATTTTTCAAGCAACATTTGCCAAATACTGAGAATTGAATTTCTTTATATTCCTTGGCAAACAATATTGGGTAACTACACCAAGCTTAGTTTCACACATTCTCTTTAGCTCACCATAAGCAGAAGTCTTCTCACCCAGTATACGGACAAGAATTCTCAGGATACCAAACTACCTCTTGCAGATATCTCCCTGTAGATTATAGTACATGGAGTAGTTAAGCATCACTCAAGTTGCGGACCTTCAAGTTCTTCACACCTGCTAGCCGAGACACACTTCTATCCAAACTGATAAATGCCCAGTAATCAATAGTTCCATCTTCAACTAAGCATGTCTCATTCATGTTCCATGAGCGAAACCTGGGAACAAGTTCTGACTCTCTTTTTTTTTTTTTTTTTTGAAACAATGTCACACACAAGAAGATAGATGTTAGTATCAGAAAAAATAATTGACATATGTCAATGTGCTCTTGTGCATGGGACTCTTAGTTGTGTCTATGCACGGCCATGTAATGTGGCCCTATGTTAATGCATACTTTGGAAATGCATGGCCTGAATGGTGCAAAAGACAGGGTTGTGCAAGGAGCACATGGTTGTCGCTCGTCGAGGCTTAATGTCATTTGCAGATGTTGATGCCATCTTTGTTGGAGGTATCCATTGTATCTCGAGATGGCAGCTGATCATTCCTCCTTATAGGGATCCATTTGAGAACGGTCTTCGACTGTGTAGCAATCTCCTTTGGTTGCTTCATGTTTGGATGGTTTCTTGAGGGTTTGATCCTTCGTGGTTGGCTCTTTGGTTCTGTGAGGCCTACCGGTGCTTTTGGCTTCCATACCCATACCTCTGTGGCTGGTCGCTTGACTCGCGTTGAAAAGGTTACTTGGTCTACTGTTGTTCTTGGTGTTTGGTTCTGACCTTTGCCTCTCCTTGGCTTCTTTGTTGAGACTTTTCGCATATGGGAGAGCATAGGTTGTTGCGGACGTAAGAGCTTCCTGGGTACCCACATGTGTAATCGCCCTTGTTGAGCTGCAACTAATTTCTTAGGTATCCAAATTTGTCAGAGATCTTGTGGTTGAGCTTGTCCGATCTTCTTCCTTCGTCTTTTGGCCTGGTTGACTTTCCTGGATGGGGTTTGTGTGGCCAAGGGTGATGGCTGCTCTCCTTTTAGTATCCAGAGTTGCTTCATGCCCAGCACTACTTTCCTTTGGAAATCCCATTGTCTATTTGATATAGCAGTGGTCCTGTTCTGTTGTGCTTGCCTTGTTGGTTGAGTTGTAGTGGCGGCATTAGTCCTTGCACCAGAGGAGGAGTCCGCTTGTCTTTGAGCCTATTCTTCCATGATTGAGTTCTCCTGTGACATAGATCTTTTGACGCATACAACATCTCTTTTGCTAAGATTAGTCCTAGGAGAACTGCAAGATGTGACATCTGGATTTGTGAGTATGCCATTTTCTAGTTCTAATGTAAAGCATTGTCCCTGGACCCAAACTTGAAGAAGTTGACTTCTTAGGTTCAAGTTGACTGCATTGTCATAAATCCAATCTTGTCCTAAGACAAGTGATTCTGTAAGGTTCTCATCTTGACACACTAGCGCTTTGACTTTCATTGGAACATCTTGAAGGTAGATGGGAACATCTTGAACACCTACCAATCCTATGAGATAAGCTTCTATGGGATTGATGTTCAACTGCAAGTCTTGGCAGTAGGAAAGTCTAACTGCACTACTTGCTGCACCTGAGTCAATCAATGCTTTCACAGTCCTTGCACCCTTCCCTTGTCCTATCTCTATGGTCACAAAGGGTCTTCGGTCAATGACTTGAGAAGTCGCTATGCCTGATTTTTGGCACATACCCATGTGATATTTTGGGGCTTTTGAGTTGACATCTAGGCCTAGTCGCCTTAACTTATTTTGCCTAATACGCTCTCTGGCCTCTGCCTGTGCTTATTCTCTCACTCTTAACTCTTCTTCTTTTTGCTTCTTAGCCATGTTGAGTCTCGTAAGCATATCCTCTGTAAGAGGTTCTTGGTATAACTTGACTCTACATCCACTAATATAGTTTGGCAAGATATCTCCTTCTAGAGTGGCCAACTGAACTGCACCACTAGTGGAAATTCTATTAATGATCATGGGTCCGTATCCTCTTTTTTCCAACTTACGGGCATGTTGCTTTAGTGTGTAAACCAACACTAGATCTCCCTCTTTCAGACCCTTATCCTTGAGGTGTGCATCAAAGTATGCCTTTTGCCTTTTCTTTGCAGCATAGATACCTGCTGCCGCACGTAGCCTCGTCTCACCTAAGCGTTCTAGGTCAAAGATCCTAGAGGACAATTCATGTGCATTCCACTCATGCTCTTGTGCTACTTTTAAAGCTGGGATTAAGAAATCTAATGGTAGCACAGCATTCTGGCCAAAGACCATCTGAAATGGGGTGGCATTGAATACTCCTCAAGCTCGAGGACTCCTCGGCTTGAACAAAATGGAGTTATAAAAATAGATAATGGTATTTACAATGGTTTTTAGTGATGAAAATCACTATTTTTGTAGGGGATTCTTCTGAAAATTTGACATACACTTCTTGGAGCTCCCTACTTGCTCTCTCTTCTTCTATGTCCACTTCTTTGATGTGCTTCCATGTTTTATGCTTGACCTTGAGTTCCAATAGCTCCGATGCATCCTGATGCATGAGGTGCTGTTGACGTTGTAGCATCACAACTCATACTTGTCAAACCAGGAAGCATCTCATGAGACCCAAATGTTTGCGTAGAAGCACTCAGCAGACGTAATGGCGCTTCGTCAACATATGATTAACAACGTCATCAACAAGAAGATACAACATAAGCATTGAGAATGATACACCTAATCGTAATCACAAGTATAATAACGACGTAATCATACATCAACGTGTCACAAGCGTTAGACAAGAAGAGAACAAGCATGCACGCACATCATGACGATGAGAGAGCAAGAGTCTATCTACAAACTAGCATAATCTCATTACTTCTCAAAAGAGCTCCCCCCAAAGAAGAGGTGGAGACCTCTTTATATACAAAATGGCAAAAAAGCATGCTATGTGGGATTTTTCAACTGAAAGGAGAATGAATCCCACCTATTCTCTAGTGTGGCACTCACACACACCTATACAAGAGTGCTTTATTAACTAAATGAAGGGTAGAAAAAGGTACAAACGATGATGAAAATGAAGTGGATCCAAGAAATACATGTTGTATCCTTCAACACTCCCCCCCTCCTTGACTTTGTCGTCCTCGACAAAGCTTTTGCAAGTATGGAGCTTTTGTGGAAGAGCGTGTAGGAGTCCCTTTTGATTTGCATGATCCTTGCACCTTTGGAGTGCTTTGCGTTATTGCTTTTTCTTTATCTTGCTTTTTGTTTGGAGTCGAGTGCTTTAACTTGGTTCTTTTGCCTCATATAGATGAATATGCTAGAATGCTTTTTTTTTTTTTTTTTTTTTTTTTTTTTTTGGTAATGGATGGATGATGTATGAGAATGATACGAAAAAAATGTAGATGATATATACAAATAGATGAAATTAATTCATCTCTTCTTAGTCCATATGCATGAGTGGGGACTAAGGGTGCATGGGTGGAAAACAAAAAAGTGTCTATGCATGGTCTTGTAATGTGACCCTATCTTATGCATACTATAAAAATGCATACAAAAAAATGGTGCAAAAATGGATGGGTCTTGAGCAAAGTGCTCAAGGGTGAGGCGATGATGAGGCCTTCTCCAAATGTCCAACTCCAAGAGCCGCTTCTTTTCTATCAACCATTTGAAATGGATGCCACCTTTATCCACCAACCTGAAAAAAGAAAAATGAAAAGAAAATTTTTCAAATCTATGTACATGTGCCCTCTTTGTGCCTGGGTTAAACTAAGTGTGCCTAATGCTTGGCCTTTGGATGAGGCCCTATTCGTGTGCATACTTGGTGTGCATCTTAAACATATGCTGTGCTTTGGGCAAGGTTGGGTCCGACACCCATGGATGCTGCACGAAGAGGTTTTTGGCCTCCAATATGTCTTCGCTTTGTTGGTCTTAGCCTTGAGGTTTCTCCTTGGATCTTTTCTGAGTGTTGTCTTTATCGCTTTGGATCCCTTGGTCAAAAGTGGTCGTTCTTGATGATAAGGAATGGTGAATCTAGACCGTAGATTATGAAGTCTAGTGTGAGAAGGTTGAGTTTGTATAAGAGCTTTCTTTGGTACCCATATCAATGTGCGATTTGGTTGGGCTGTAAGTAAGTTTTTGGCCACCCAAATTTGCTTTACATTACAAGGGAAATGTGACTTCTTCGTCATGTATGGGTCTTTTGGACCTTCTAGGTGAGACTTTAGAAAAAACTCATCTTTACATGGGGAGTTCAACAAGGGTTGAGTCTCATTACATATATCATGCTCATGTAATGGATCATAAGGTTGCGTGGTTTGAAATCGATCTAGAGATTCAGCGATGCATTTATCTGTATTACACATAGAATCTCTAGATATCACTTTGGCTTCCATAGAACTTAAACAAAATTTGTGAGAAGATTCCAAACTTAGGGGAAGGGAGGGCCCTTCCATATCCTCCAAGCACTTGGAGTTCTCCACTTCATCATTCGTCAAGGTTTCCTGTGACTTGCTAAAAAAAAGGTTAGATGAAAAAGCGTGAGTGGAAAGACTATTTTGTGAATTAAGAGCACAATCTTTAAATAGATGATTATGTCCACAATCCATACGATGAGGATAATCATCAGGATTTCCAAAAGACTCACTAGTGGGGATGGTCATAATAGATGGACAAGGTGCTTTAAACCTTTGATGTTCAAGAAACCTTTGAGTGCCTATGACCAAGTCTTCATCTATACCTTCCATAACAAAAAATGTTTCTAAAAATTCCATAGCATTCACCACAATAGGCAACCTAACTTGACCCATGCAATCATAAGTTTCACCATTCATGAGGATAGAGGAATGAGTGGTTAATTGAATGTTATCCAAAATAATTGTCACTAAATCAATATGAATTAAATTCCACTCACAATGAGGGTGAATAAAAGCACTCATATTTCTATATTCATGACCAATTAGTACATTCACAAAAGTGTTACTATATTCCTTGTTTGCAACAATGGATCCCACCCCTTTAGACATTCCTCCAATTTCCTCTACCCCTTGCAAATTTTCTATATTTGTTTCACCTTGATCATGTGTGATTACTGCATGCATTTCATATTTTCCTTCCTTCTTTTGTGCAACCTTTTCCCCCTTCCTTCTTTCTTTTGCCTTTTTCTTTCCCATGTTTTGTTGAAACAATTTTTGGTTTTTTGAGTGTTTTTAATATTTGTTTGGTATTTTAGGAGTTTTTAGAATTTGTTTGAGGTTTTGTGTGTGTTTTTTGAATGTTTTTTTGGATATGTGTAAATTAGTTCTAATGGGGTTCTTCTACAAAAAGAGGAAGAGACTGTACATCATCATACACAAATGTGGGGAAAGAGATTCTTGAATATAGTAGAGTCCAAAGAGTTTTCACAGCAAGGTCCATGTGATTAGCATGAATTGCAACAAATCATGGCATAAGCCCTTTCTACAAAGCAATCCCTCTATTTCTTGATAACATTCAAATCTTTTTATACCATGCCATAAAAATTGAAGTCAAGGTCAAGCAAAAATCTAACCGGATTTTACATGGTAATAACTTCATAAGTTCCCTTTTTACGTAAATATGAAATGAGAAGAAAATTATCATGTGTATGTCATAAGATTCAAATTGGCACTACCCCATACATAAGTATGTATAAAAGGAACTTTGGAGAAATTTCCAACATAAGTGAAGTCAATGACCATGTCACCCTTGATGAACATACAAAAACCATGTAATTTCATCCTTCCTCATGGAGTGTTACTTGCGAAATGCCTAAAATGATTAACTCCAAAAAACCTCAGTCACAAGAATCAAAACATTCTTCAACTTTTGCTTGTCAAAAAATCCACTTTCAAAAGGAATTGAAAACATGTATCACGTATTTTGTTGAAATGAAAACATATTATGTTCAACAATCTTTGAGAAGTCCTACTCATTTGGAAAAGGCAATAGCATCTAGAGAAGTAATAGGTTCGTGACTAACAATCACAAGGTCCAACTCATGATCACCCATTCCTAAAAGTGAAAGCCTGTGTTATGATATACTCCCCAAGTGTTTTGCTCAACTACAAGCCCCTTATATTTCCTTTTGTATGTTAACGTTGCTTGTTCTTTATTCATAGTAGGACTTTGCATAGTCAACATGAGAAGGACATTACTAAATAACATGGAGAGCTCAACTTTCGTTCCGTCATTCTTGTAAATGATTAGAATGCTACCTGATTTGATGTGTTTTCATTGAATAAGGAGGGTAGTGGGATAAAACTCCATTAGTCTGGAAATGAGATTTCCTGCACCTAAAACCCAAAAGGAAGATTCTAAGTACAAATGCAAAGGAAGAACATGTCGTCAGTTCACCCTATAGAGCCTGCGTCCCGAATAGACCATCACAAGGTGTACCTACCTATCTGTCTTCTTGTGGCATTTTTTACTGCGCAAGGTAAAGAATGTTAGCTAAAACAAAACAAGAATGGGCTAGCATTTTTTACTGCGCAAGGTAAAGAATGTTAGCTAAAACAAAACAAGAATGGGCTAACTGTTAGCCTTTTGAAAGAACAAGGGTGATTCGAATACTTCCCCATACTTATGGATCTGCACAAAATGAAAATGGAACGCCTTCTTCGTCTCTTCGTGTCTCGAAAGGGTACATTAATCCCGCAACGCCATCTGGGCCATTTACAATGTTCTGGGAAAGCCGGCCAGTGTGTTGTTCTGCATCATCTTGATGAGCATTTTTAGGCCTGAAACAGTGCAATGGGCTTGCGAGTCGCTGGTCACATGAGTTATGCTCCGCCATCTCCCGATTTAGTGATGAGGAACAGGGCATTCGCTACTTCTCCGCATAAGAACGTGGAGGGAATTCGGGTAAATTGCATGTCCTGACAGCAGGGTTATTTTCATCTGTTGTGGCATGCCACATACAGCTGTATGGAGACTCATGCATGACAGTCAAGCTGACATATCTTATGCATAATAGGATGCTTGCTCTATGCTGAATATGGAAAGAGGGTTCAATCCGTCATCAGTCCATGTCAAGCAGTAGACACACTACCATTTACATCCCTTGTCTCACTTCTGCGCAAATCTTCAACCATACACAGAGCAGAAAGACGGCTTATTTCCAGTCAAAGAGAAATTCTGCATGAGAAATTGGCCCCACAAAGACTTTCTCTAGAGGCCATAACCTCGTTTCGCTGGCTGATTGCTTTGATTGTTCATCTCCAAAGCTCCGCAACCTTCTCAAGGCTTACTCTTTCATACAATCAGACCAGCATGGCCACGAATGATCGATCCTGGAGATGCATCATCAGACCCAACTCTTCAACAGTAGGAATGTTCCCAATCTTCAATGTCTGTGAGTCGCTTAGGCCCTCCAAAGCTTGCCTCACATTTAAAATCCACTGTATCTAATGGGCGTTTCCTCCACCCTGAATGGTAGATTTTCCATGTGAAACACTGTCCTGCCCCAGAAATACTTCATTTCTACGCCTTGCTGTTGCAATGCAGCAGATTCCCTCTTTTCTGATGCCACTTTTTGACATGCGATCTCTTGATGGGCATCAAGGTCCTCATTTACCGAAGCATTGCATTTCCCATCATCTGTGAGACAGCCTTTCTCATCCTCTAAACACCATATTTAAAGCTCTCCCCCTCTTTCAAACATGCTGTGAGATGTCCCTGAGCTCCTCCATGTGCACAGACTTCAGCAAATAGTGACCATCTCCATGTTTGATGCCCTTCATTACCACGCTAGTCTCCACATTTGAAGATATCACTATGACAGGCAGCTCCATTGCTAGCCTAGCAAGTTTAAGAAGTCCATCCATGTCAGGCATGTACATTTGACTGATAACCACATTAAAGCTATCCTCAATCTCTGGAGGCGTCCGCATAGCATCGATTTCTTTCCCAGCATCGGATGTTCCTTTTTGGCCCTTGACTCTTTCCTTCTTGCCATGTAGTCCTTCCAGCTCATTATAGCATATCTGGATTTTTTGGTAGGAACCTCAGAAGCTCTACCAATTTTGATCTGTTTGGACTATCTTGATTCTTCACGAATCCCCAGCCTGATATTCCTAGATGAGGCAGAGTGAATATGATCCTGCACTCAACATGCTTCAAAACTCAGAACCTAATAAACCTCATCATGCCATTGCTTATTCTCCTTCAACTTGCCAGCTTGTTTTCCCATTTCAACCCTCTTCCCTCGGCTATTGTCTTCAGGGAGTCTTAAATTCCTGGCATCATTCCCACTTCGACTCTTCTGCTCTCTGCTTCAAGCAATATCATATCTTAAATTGTCAGGAAATTTCTTCAGTTATGTAGTAAATTCGTCATGATAGAACTGTCTATCTGTATTAGCCACGCCCAGCACCTCATCGACAAAAGGTTGACTCCAGTATTCTTTCCCCATAAGACTAGTTGGAAGCTCAAGCTTGTCAGCCTCTTTCACCGAAGGCCCGACGTCAAGATCCTGTGCTTTGTAGAATTCGAAGATCTTATCCTCCTTTTTCCCGAGCAATGCATAGACTATGCGCATCTTCCTTCTCATGAAAATTCAAACATAAGCAAAGCCTGCTGCAAAACCTGCTATAAACCTAGCCATGTAATGCAGATAGTAGACCATCTGTTCACTGGATAATTTCTCCCGTACTCTTGTCTGCACCCTTTCCATTAGAGTGCTATCCTTAACATCAGTCATCCACAATGGGTCATCCCTCTGTTCACTAGCGTTCGTAAATCAACTTCTGTTTCCTAATATATTCATATATAGCCACAGTTCTCCTCCTAGTATCCACTTCGCTTAGAACATATACTTGGTTACGTTCCTGCATTTCATTTTGGTGGTCCATTTATACCATATTAGCTAGTCACACTCTTCTCTGCTTTGAATCCAGTGGTATATCCCATTCTCTGTAAATCTCCTCTCTCTCTGTTACAATGAGCCTTGTGTATAAGTTTTTCACAATGGACTCTCTCTCCTTCTTTATCATCCGCATGCACCTACTCTGCTATCCTATGTCTCTCTTCCTGCTTAAGGATGAATCCTCTGTTTGATCTTTGAACGCTGCCATCCTTTGATTATTTGCTTCTTCCAGCCCCGCTACAGCTGCCTATTGAGCTTTAGCTTTCCCTGTATCAACATGTTCACGCCGTTCCCGGGCCTCGACAATAGCCTTCTGACGTGCTATCTCATCTGCCCATCCTTTTCTCTGTTTTAGTCTCCCTCCCACAACTGATTGAATCAACAATAAGTCTCTCCAAGTATTTTGATCCAGATAGATTATTACTGTAGGTGTCCAGCAACATACCAAGTCCACCCAGCCTCTCATCATTCCCCCAAGTCCAACATGCTAAGGTGATCTTGTTATACCTTGGAAGGAAATTATCCCATCTCTTGAACTACGAGCGCGCTATACCACAGTAATACTTGATGGGGGAAGTATCTCAACCCCTAAGCAACGATGAAGCGCGAATGACCTCCACAGGTATCCTTCTTTGACCTCTGCACACCAAAAATGCTCTTACTCAGAGCTTATGCAGAGAACTCCAGTGAGCTTTTGTAGACCTGTAGTAGACACCAAGGGCTTTCCAACAAAACAAATTTCACTTGAAATGGATGCTTACACAAAGAGAAACAATGTCTACAACATGAGCTAGTTGAATGCTCACAACTGCTAGTCAAGCAGAGACCTCACTTCACTCCAGCAAACTTTTCTCAGAGATTATACAGAGAATGAATCTCAAACTTATGTCAACTTTAGAGGACTCTAATAGCTACCCAATGACACCAAAATCATAGCAAATGGATACATAGAGAAGGAGAACCAGCCCTTACAACAGAGAGCAAAATATTTCCAACAGAGCCTACACAAAGAGAGAGATATCAATCACACAACTTCACTAAAATGAATGTTGCTCCCAGCTTACTCAGAGAATGCTCCAGAGAATTGGTAAGCATAAAATAAACTCTTATAGCTATCCAATGAGACAAGAATTACATCAAATGGATACCATATGAGGGAGAACCAATGCTAACAACTCAGGGGTAGAGAGTTGCAACACTGCCTGCGCACACACATAGATATGCCTACTAAAAGAAAACAAACAAGCAAGCAAGGGGGTTGCTTAAGCAAGGGGCTTGCTTATCACAACTCCAGCACTTAGTGCTCACTTTACATGAGCTAAAACTCCAAGAAGATGGCCCCAAAAGAAGTCGGGATACATGCTCCTTTTATAGTGAGAGGTGTGCCCCTAAAATCTAGGAACTACCTTTCCAAATCAGCCTCCTAACTTGGAGGAATTAGTTGAGATGACTTGGGGAGTGGTTGAGTGACTTTTCTTGATGGAATCTCGTGGCTTTTGGCTTCCTTTGATTGCTCCACATGTCCATAAAAGATTCCCCACGAATTTTTAGCTTGAAGCTTGACTTTTAACACTCCCCCTCAAGATTCAATTCTTCATCCTCATCCAAGCTCCTTCATGTTGATGCATTGCTTGAATTTTGAAATCTTCATCCCATCCAAAGCCTTTGTAAACATGTCCGCAACTTGGTCCTTAGTACCAATATGATGTACTGAAACTTCCTTGGATATCACCTTTTCCCTTATGAAGTGATAGTGCACTTCAATATGCTTGGTTCTAGCATGATAGACAGGGTTCGATGCTAGATGAATGCTACTCATGTTGTCACAAAAAATTGGATATGTGTCAACCTGCAAATTAAGCTCCATAAATAACTTCTTAATCCACATTAGCTCACATGTGACTTGAGCCAAAGCTCTATACTCAGCCTCGGTGGAAGATAATGCCACCGTGGGTTGCTTCTTTGAAATCCATGAGATGATCTTGCTACCTAGCATGACTAGGTAACCACTTGTACTCCTTCTATCTTCCTTCGAACCGGCCCAATCGGCATCGGAATAAGCTTTGACCTGCATATCATCATCAAATGAGTAGAACAATCCTTCATTTATAGTGGCTTTGAGATATCGCAACATTCTTCTTGCAGCTTGCAAGTGTGTAGTCCTTGGACTATGCATAAATTGTGATAACACTCCAACTCCATATGCTATGTCAGGCCTGGTTATTGTGGCATAATTGAAAGAGCCTACAATAGATCGATACAAAGTTACATCCTCTAATGGCTCTCCATCAATGGAGCTTAGCTTTACATTAACTTCCATGGGATTTGAAATAGGCTTGCAATGTAGCATCCCAAACCTCTCAAGTAGGTCTAGAATATACTTCCTTTGTATGAGCATAATAGCTTCTTCTTTGTATACAACTTCAATGCCAAGAAAATACCTAAGATCTCCAAGATCAGAGATCCTAAACTCCTTTCCAAGCTTTGCCTTGATCTCCTCAATGCCCTTTGTATCATTACCTGTAATGATAAGATCATCTACATACACACACATGTAGACCACAAGTTCTCCTCTTTGTTTGATGAAGAGAGATGGATCCGCCTTGCATTGATTGTAACCACATTTGATCAAATAGTCCACCAATCTTTGGTTCCAAGCCCTTGGAGCTTGCTTTAGGCCATAAAGTGCCTTCTTCAACCTACAAACATGATGTGGAAACTCTTTATGAACAAAACCTAGTGGTTGCTCCATGTATACCTCTTCTTCCAAGTCTCCATTGAGAAAGGCATTCTTGATATCCAATTGGAAGAGCTTCCATCCTTTGCTAGCAGCCATTGCAATGAGTGTCCTAATGGTGCTCATCTTTGCCACGGGGCTGAATGTCTCTTCAAAGTCCACTCCATAGGTTTGTGCAAAACCCTTGGCCACCAATCTTGCTTTGAACCTAGAAATAGATCCATCTGAATTCCTCTTTACTTTATACACCCACTTATTACCTATTACCTTCATGTTCTCCTTCTTGGGCACTAGAGTCCATGTTTGATTTTCCTCAAGTGCGTCGATCTCTTCTTGCATTGCCTCTTTCCATTCGGTGTACCTGCTTGCATCTTCATAGCAATCGGGCTCATGATCTTCTACTACTTTGTTCATATATGCATAATGTGTTGCCATGTATGAATCATAAGTAAACCTTTGAGTTGGATACTTAACTCTAGAAGACTTCCTTTCTTCACCTTTTGGAGGAATAAACCTCCTTTGCCTTGGGAACTTGATCTCTTTCTTTGACGTGGCTTCTTTCTCCATCATGTGTCCTTCATCATCTTCAACTTCATTACCTTCTTCATCCAACTCCACCAATGTTGCTTTGCCTTTGTTGATTGATTGTGCTTCATAGCTTGATGAAGATCTCCCCCTCCATGGTGAGTTCATGCTTGAACTATCTTCATTGATGGAACACCTTGGGCCGCTTAGCTCTAGGTCGATTTGTTCTTCATCATGTCCATGCTTTTCTTCTTCATAGTCCTGCATACAATCATACTTCTTATACCAAGGGAGTAGCTCATCAAATGCTACATCCCTTGATATCCTCAAGTCCTTTGTATTTGGGTTGAAGCACCTGTAACCTTTATGATCATTTGAATATCCTAGAAACACACACTTTTCTGCCTTTGGTTGTAGCTTGTGCCTCAATTCACTTGGCACATGTACATAACAAGTACATCCAAATATCTTCAAGTGGGAAAGATCAGGTTTCTTACCATAATAGGCTTGATATGGTGTCAAGCCATGGATCCCTGAGGTAGGAGCCCTATTCATTAGATACACGGCGGTATTTGCTGCATCACTCCAAAACATGTTAGGTACATTCATCTCATTAAGCATTGCTCTAGCGATCTCGGCAATGTATCTATTCTTTCTCTCTGCTACTCCATTTTGTTGGGGTGTGTACCTGCATGTTACTTGCCTCTTGATGCCTTGATCCATTAAAAAATTAGAAAACTCATTTGAGAAATATTCTCCCCCTCCATCGGACCTTAGCTTCTTGATATATGTACCTGTTTCCTTCTCTACCATTGCCTTGAATGCTTTGAAACATGTAAACACATCTGATTTGTTTTTGATGAAATAAACCCAAACCATCCTTGTGCAATCATCTATAAAAGTGAGAAAGTACTTGTTACCTCCAATGGATTGCTCTTTCGTTGGTCCCCACACATCTGTATGTATCAACTCCAATGGATGTTGGCTTATGTAGCCACTCTTCTTGAATGGAAGTCTCGCTTGCTTCCCTAGTTGACAAGATTCACATAAATGCTTCATACCTTGTCCTTGGAAGTTGGGAAGACCTTCAACGAGCCTCTTGAATTGCATTTCCTTCATTCTTTGTATGTTGATGTGACCTATCCTCTTGTGCCACAAGTCCAACTCCGAAATCCTCTTGTTTCCATATGTGAAGTAGACATGTTGAGTAGAATGAGAATTTACCTCCAAAGTGAAGAGTCTCCCTTGCTTCTTTCCTCTTGCTATGACCTTGTAACCTTGCTTAGGGTTCTCCACAAAGCATCCACCTTTGTTGAACCTTACTTGATAGCCTCTTTCAACCATTTGCCCAACGGACACCAAGTTCTTTGTGATGGTAGGTACATGCAAGACATCCTTGAGACATCTTCCTTCCTCCTTGTCATCCAAAGCTACATCTCCAACATGGGAGATCTCATGGGCTGTATCATCACCTGTTTCTACATGTCCTTTACCTTTGGGAACATGTAGATTAGTAAACCAAGAAGCATTGCAACTCATATGGTTGCTACATCCACTATCAATATACCAAGTGTTATCTACTTTGCTTGAATTCCCATTCATGTGCATCATCAAGAGATTGTCATTTTCTGAACTTGTAGAAGCATAATTACCTTGGCCTTTGTATGAAGAACCTTGATTATAGTTCCTTTGGTTTCCTCCTTGGTAGCAATCTCTAGCATAGTGGCCAAACTTGCCACATATGTAACATCCTTCGCCATCTTGATTCCTGTTTTGTTGATGTCGTCCTCCTCTTCCTCTTGATCTTCCTCTCCCTCTTTGTGATGAGGTGCCTTGGTCATGTCCTTGATTTCTTGAGTGGCCTTGCCTTCCTCCAAACCTTCCTTTGCCCCTTCCTTGTCCTTGTCTTCCTTTGCCCCTTTGATTACCTGCATAGAAAACTTGTGCATCTTTGCTTTTAGTTGAACTTCCACCTATGTTCATTTCTTCGGTGACCATGAGAGCAACCAATTGCTCAAAATCGGGAAGATTATCCCTTACATAAACTGAAGTGGTAAAGGGTTTCCACTTCTCATCATCTCTCAAACCATTGAGAGTATAAGCCACAAGATCGTCATCGTCTACGTGGCTTCCAATGGATCCCAATGCATCTGATAACTCCTTGACCTTAAGTATGTAGTCATTTATGCTACTCCCTGAGCTCTTCCTAAGGTTGTTGAGCTCATTCTTGAGTTGGATCTTCCTTGCTTTGGTGCTTGTTGAATAAAGCCTTTCAAGTGTCTCCCATACCTTCATGCTTGAATCCAGGTCTTGGATATGGCCGATCATGCTATTGCTAATGTGTTGGGAAAGAATAAAGATAACCCTCTTGTCTCTTTCATTCCATTCCCTAAAGGCCCTTCTCTGGTCATTGGTTGGATTCTCATCCAACCTAGGTCTTGGTTCACTTCCACTAATCAACCCCCAAAGGCCCTTGCCCATAAGATAGTTGGAGACCCTAAATCTCCATGGTTGATAGTTACCTTTGTCTAGCTTTTCAATTTGAGTGTTGAAGTCTCCCATATCTAGTCTTTGATACTTGACCTAGCCCTTGGCTAATGCTCCAATGTGTGTAAAATGAAAATGAGGCTCTGAGGTTACCTCAATCCAAAGCTTTCCTTAGATGGACACCTTGTGCTCTTGCAAATTTGAGTAGAATAGCTCCCCCTTGATGTGAGCTACCTCCAAGAAGCTTTTGTTGATGCAACTCTTCAACCACCAACTCCAAGATGTCTTCTTGCTTGTATGTGATACCTCCAAGATGCCCAAATGCTC
The DNA here is from genome assembly GCA_020310875.1 of Ceratopteris richardii. Taxonomy (NCBI): domain Eukaryota; kingdom Viridiplantae; phylum Streptophyta; class Polypodiopsida; order Polypodiales; family Pteridaceae; genus Ceratopteris; species Ceratopteris richardii. The sequence continues at coordinate 114,286,311 of CM035411.1, forward strand.
TGATACCACTGATGGGGGAAGTATCTCAACCCCTAAGCAACGATGAAGCGCGAATGACCTCCACAGGTATCCTTCTTTGACCTCTGCACACCAAAAATGCTCTTACTCAGAGCTTATGCAGAGAACTCCAGTGAGCTTTTGTAGACCTGTAGTAGACACCAAGGGCTTTCCAACAAAACAAATTTCACTTGAAATGGATGCTTACACAAAGAGAAACAATGTCTACAACATGAGCTAGTTGAATGCTCACAACTGCTAGTCAAGCAGAGACCTCACTTCACTCCAGCAAACTTTTCTCAGAGATTATACAGAGAATGAATCTCAAACTTATGTCAACTTTAGAGGACTCTAATAGCTACCCAATGACACCAAAATCATAGCAAATGGATACATAGAGAAGGAGAACCAGCCCTTACAACAGAGAGCAAAATATTTCCAACAGAGCCTACACAAAGAGAGAGATATCAATCACACAACTTCACTAAAATGAATGTTGCTCCCAGCTTACTCAGAGAATGCTCCAGAGAATTGGTAAGCATAAAATAAACTCTTATAGCTATCCAATGAGACAAGAATTACATCAAATGGATACCATATGAGGGAGAACCAATGCTAACAACTCAGGGGTAGAGAGTTGCAACACTGCCTGCGCACACACATAGATATGCCTACTAAAAGAAAACAAACAAGCAAGCAAGGGGGTTGCTTAAGCAAGGGGCTTGCTTATCACAACTCCAGCACTTAGTGCTCACTTTACATGAGCTAAAACTCCAAGAAGATGGCCCCAAAAGAAGTCGGGATACATGCTCCTTTTATAGTGAGAGGTGTGCCCCTAAAATCTAGGAACTACCTTTCCAAATCAGCCTCCTAACTTGGAGGAATTAGTTGAGATGACTTGGGGAGTGGTTGAGTGACTTTTCTTGATGGAATCTCGTGGCTTTTGGCTTCCTTTGATTGCTCCACATGTCCATAAAAGATTCCCCACGAATTTTTAGCTTGAAGCTTGACTTTTAACAATACTTTCTCATATGAGCTCGAGCCTGGTGTATTGCCAAGTACTGTGTGCTTCCACTGTCTTGGTCATCCCCATAGCAAAGGAATGAACCAAGATGCATTTGCTGCCCTTCATCATGCCATGATCGCCGAGGAGCCGCATCTTTACTTTGGTTGTCTTCCTCCTTTGCAAAAGATTCACCAGCATAATCCTATTCCTGTAGATCATTTCTCTTCACTACAACACAAGTATGGACATAGAAGGTTAAGAGCACACCCATCTTCTTCTATTCACTCCTTGCTTCTACGTTCATGCTCAGTGCCTTCACATTGCCTACTGGATTCTCTTTTCTGCCCTCATATACTGATAAGGAAGGGTAGCTCTGAGTTAGGCCGGTATCCTTGCCAGACTTAATGCCAAGCCTAGACATCCTATCTTC
>CM035411.1:114295243-114297743 GCA_020310875.1 Ceratopteris richardii
GATGAGAGATTCTCTTCAAATAGAGAAGTTGGATAGAGAGAACTATCAAGCACGGTCAAGGAGGATGGAAGCTCACCTTATGAGCAAAGATTTGATAGGATACATCACAGGTGAAGAAGAAAACCCTCAGTTCAGAGATCCTAGTGTTCCAACTAGGGAGGAATTATCAGATTTGAAGACTTGGATGGAGAAAGATGCTCAAACCAAGAGCATTATCTACATAGCAATTAATGATTACTTGCTACCTCACATTAGAGGTCTTGAAAGTGAAAGTGATATATGGAATGCTTTGGAAGAGCATTTCCAAAACACCACAAAGTCAAGGAAGGAATCCTTGTGGGTAGAATTTACCACATTTAAGAATAAGACCTCTCAATCCATCTCAGATTATGTAACAAGGATGAAGGACATTGCAAATGCATTAGGAGCAGTTGATCATTTCACTCCTAATTTAAATCAGTTGCTAGGACATATGCTAACCTTTGAGCAGGATGTCAAAGGTGAAAGTGATAAGAGTACAGTTCATGCAATATATTCAAAGGATAAGAAGAAGAATATCAAAGGAAAGCAACAAGCAATTGAAGATGAAGGCACAACTAGCCAAGCTAACTTCCTAAGAGGGAGAGGAGGTGGCAAAGGAATAGGAAGAGGTAGGAGTAATAAAGATGGAGTCAAAGCTTGCTGGATTTGTGGTAAAACAAATCAATTAGCTAATGATTGTTGGCATAATACTCAAAATAATGGTGGATATAATCAGAACTTTAATTCAAGAGGAAGAGGTGGCAAAAACCAAAGAGGTAATTTCAGAGGTAGAGGTAGTAGAGGTTACTTTGGAAGAAATGCAGGTAGAGGATTCCAAAGTCAACAATACAACAATACCTACTACAATTATGCTATCAGAAGGAGGATTCAACATTGATAATGAATGCAACTTGTGAAAGGCAAAGTGAAGACCAAAGAGTTTTCTACATTGACTCAGGGTGTAGCAATCACCTCAGTGGCAACATAGCTTTGATGACTAATTTGGATATTAAGGTAACTAATCATGTAGTTCAAACAGGTGACAATACAAAGCATAATGTGAAGTCAATTGGATCAGTGAAGGCCAAGGATGGTATTACTCTCTTGAGTAAGGTTTTGTATGTTCCTACAATTCGTAAGAATCTGATAAGTGTAGGTCAAATTGTTGAAAAGGTTATGAAGTTAGGTTCACTAATGAAGGAGTGTTTGTTGAAGACCCTAGCAATGGGTATAAACAAATTGTTTCATGGAAGAAAGAAGGAAGATTGTTCACATTGAAGATCCAAGGTAATGTTGGTCATGCCTTGTTCACTTATGGAGGACATAAGATCTCTGCGTTAGATCTTTGGCACAAAAGGATTGGACATTTTAATGAAAGAGGTATCAAAGATATGGTTAATAATGGTTCAGTGCTTGGATTGCCTAATGTTGCAGGTCAACATATGACATACAGATGTGAGGCATGTCAATTAGGTAAGGCTCATAATCAATCTTATTCCGAGCATAGTTTTATGTATTCACAGAAGCTTGAATTGGTACACACAGGACCATCAAAGGATTTCAGTATCAATGGCTCAAGGTATTATGTGATTTATGTTGATGATGCTACCAAATGGATCAGTATCTATGTGATCAAAGATAAGTCAGAGGTATTCAATACATTCAAACATTATCATGTGTATGCAGAGAGAATTACAGGTCATAAGTTGAAGAGACTAAGGTCAGATGGAGGGGGAGAGTATTTCTCTAATGACTTCAGTGATTACTTGTGGAATGCATGTATAAAAAGGGAAATTACTTGCAGGTACTCTCCTCAACAAAATGGTGTAGCAGAAAGGAGGAATAGAACTCTTGTTGAGTTTGCAAGATCCATGATGAAGGAGAAAAATTGCCCAAATTATTTGTGGGTTGAGGCTGTAAATACAGCTACTTATTTGGTTAATAGATTACCATGTAAATCTTTGCAGGGTATGACACCATATGAGGCATGGTGGGGTAAGAGACCTACTTTAGATCATTGCAAAGTATTTGGATGTTTGGCATATGCGTATGTGCCATCACAAATAAGGCACAAATTGGATATGATGATAAGCAGATGGGATATAGGTTGTGGAGTCCATCCACAAAACAATTCCTTGTGTCTAAGGATGTTACATTTGATGAGCAAGGTACTTGGTATGCAGGTACAATCAATATTTATGCAGGTGATGAAGAAGTTGTGAATCAAAAGAAAGGTAAATCAAAGGTTCAGATATTTGATGAAGAGGAGAACAATGAAGTACAGGTTGAAGTTGAAGAAGTTCCAAGATTTGATCCAGAATGTGATGAACCAGAAACCTCAAGAAGTGGAGAACTCAGAAGGTCAACAAGACACAAATGGCAACCTACAAGGTATAGTTATGACACTTCTTTTTTGGCTACCAAAGATTATGCTTATATGGTAAAGGCATATGAAGACCCTTCTACATATGAAGAGGCA
>CM035411.1:114302743-114325243 GCA_020310875.1 Ceratopteris richardii
TCGAGTATCGCGTTTGCTCTCAAGTATCGGGTATCGTGATTGCATGATCGCGATACTTCACAGAGATCGTGTATCGTGTTAACTCAAGTGTCGTGTATCGTGTCTGCTGAGTATCGAGTATTGTCTTATCCAAGTATCGAGTATCGTCTCCCTTGAAGTATCGTGTATTGTCTCGGGTAGATATCGTGTATCGTCTTAGTCAAAGGTCAAGTATCGTGAACTTTTTTGGAGGTCAAGTATCGTGACTTGAGATTTCATGGTCAGTCCTTTCCCAGCCAAATTTTTCTAGAATTCTGACCTTGAGTGAAGAATTCTAGAAGTTGGGGGCTGGCAAGGTTAAATAGAACTTTAAAGTGGATGAACCTAAGATCCGGGAGAACCCTAGGAAGCCGAAGAAGTGTAATCTCTTTTGTAGGTAGTGTAGCCGAGCCAAGTAGCCATTCACATTATTCTGAAACCTCTAGTGAGTCAGAAGAAGAAATTCCTATGGCTTCAGAGGATATGCAAAACATTGTACCAATAATTGGCATGATGTCAATTATTGAGGGAGAATATCGGACATCTTTAGAATATGTGACCACCAATCAACATGAGATACCCATATACCTAGATGGACTAAACCGATCAGTGGCCAGACTGAAGAAAGCTTCAGATGCTTACATAGTGCCTAGGCCAGCAGTTAAGTATTCAGGAGGATTTTATATGGATAAAAGGGATATCCAGTATGTTGTTACAGAACATCCTGAAAACATCAATGAACTTGGGGAAGAAAACACTACTCCAAACCTTAATGAAAACGGAAATGAAGAGCAAGTGACCACACCTAGAGGGAGATCTACTATTGTTAAGGTTTGGAGAGGAGACATAATTCCCCAAGATGACTCATTAATGGATGTGTATTTGATCAATGGAATGGAGCATCTCCTTAGAGCCCACTCTTCATTATGGGAAGCAGCCCCTAACCCCGTGACTTTCTTTGAGTTACAAGATCCTGACTTCCCCACCATCATCACATATTTGGACAAAAACCAGAGAAGGTATTGGCCCCTAACAGATTCAGAGAGAGCGGGGTTGAAATATCAGAACATTCCAGTGTTTCCCCTGAGGGATCAAGCCACTACTTCACGAAACCCACAGGGAACCTCTCAGAATAATTCGTGTCAACAGTCAGGACAAACACAACAAACACAAATCCCAGTTAGACCACATGTGCAGTTTGCTATGCCTGCAAATAACCCTAACTATCGGCCTCGGCCATCTGTTGACCCATGGAATGGAATTCCTGCCCCAGTTAGACCACCTGTAGCAAGAGGACATGGTATACCCATTGGAAGACCAGTTTTTCCTGTGATGCCTAGACCGCCTGAAGGAGAAAGAAGATTAAGGCCAATTCAAGTGGCCAAATGCATGAGAAATCATTATGATGGCTCTAATGAACCTTACAATCATATAGCTGAGTTCAAGCAAGTAATCAGAGCCGAACAAGTAGAAGATTTTTTTATCCAATATGAATCTTTTGGTCTAACTCTGACAGACACGGCTTTAGCTTGGTTCCAGCCACTAGATCCAAATAATTTTCAAAATATGGAACAAGTCTATCAAGAAATGATTGAAGAATTCACTAAATCTGGAATTAAAAATAATTCTTCCTCATTGATCCATAGCTTTAAGCAAGCTCCAACAGAATCAGTGAGATTGGCAGCAAGAAGATTCAAACAATATGTGGATAGGTGCCCCGTGGAAGAGAGGCCCACCCAAAACAAAATGGTTCCATTATTTTTTATTATTGAATGGATCATTAAGATCTCTGGTGTACGTGAAGAGAGTTCAAACCCTGCAAGAATGCATGAAAGAATGTATTGACCTAGAGGACAATCTAGCTGAGGATCTGAAAATACCTCAAGGTAGCGTGAAAAGTGAAGATTCAGCAAGCAGCACATCAAACCCTAAGAACAATGTAGAGGAAATAGCTGACTTAGTAGCAAAGAAGTTGAACGTTCAAGGACAGAGGAACTACCCCAACAACCCAATGAGAGTGCCCATGCTTAGAAGATGTATGCATTGTGGAGGTGATCATCCTTCTCATTTGTGCACTAGGGGAATAGTCCCACCACCTGCCTATGCTTACAATAGACCACCCGTTCCAGGACCTCTACAATATTGCAGCATAGAACAAAAATACACAAATCATAGTGCAGAAAATTGTCCTTACAATAGGCAAGCAAGACCAACACAACCTGTCATGAGACCTTATGGATACCCTCAGAGAGATCAAGAAGGTGAATCCTTCAGATACCCCCCATATCAGCAGCAGGTACCTATACCACGACCATGCTTATCAAGGTTACAATCAACCACAACCGGTGTTAGGACAGCAACCACCCCATCCTCAGAATGTTGTTCCAGTGAAAATAGCTCAACCTGAAGAAAACTTAGAGAGAGCAATAGTCCCAGCCACACCATTGACTAGTAATGAATCATATGATTCATCCTATGACCATAGCCAAGGAAACTATCCCACTTATGAGAGCTCTATGATAGAATATGGACAAACGTACGAACCCTATGCCTATGGCATGGAAGTGCCAGATAGTTCCTACGGATATAAGCAGGACTATGTGTCATTGATGTACACAGCCCCTAGGGCACCCATACCCCCCCGACCTATGAACAGACCGCCTGTACCTAGAGGACCATGTTATAGATGCGGAGGTGATCATTATATCAGAGAGTGTACACTACCCAACCCACCACCATCAGAGCGAGTCTGGGAAGGCTACTGTAGTGATTGTGGTAAGGAACACCTTTTCAGAGATTGTCCCAAGAACCCCAACAAGGTTACATCCAATGTGCAAATCAATGTGATAGAAGTAATTGAATCATCAAGGAGCGATAAGGAATACACCGTGCCATTGAAAGCGATCACAAGAGAGAAAGCTAGAGAGACCCCAGAAAAAGCTGAAGAACACAACCAAAGCGACCGAGACACACCTACACCTCAGATAGTTGAAGACTCGGAAGAGCCTGAGAAAAGTGTTGTAAGCAAACGGACACAAAGATGGAAGAACCGTAGAGATAGGATAAAGGAAAAGAAGTTACTACAAAAGAAGGAAAATGAGAAGAGCGAACAAAATCCAAAAGAGGAATAGAAATTTGAAGAAGAAAATAAAAATGAAAAGTATAAAAAAGAAGAGGTAGGATCAGTTTTAGTAGATCCCATGCCTGAAGAATTAGCCATGTGGATTTAGGCATACAAGGCACGAATAAGAGCAGGACCTACCATAGAACAACATGAAAGAGAATATCTTAGCGGTGACCTAGAGAAAGAGAGGTTGGAGATCTGCAAAAAATTAATAGAAGTCGCTCAACAGACCTTAGAAAAACCTGTTTTTCCACTACCCAGTACACAAATTTCCGAAAGAGAATTCCAAGAGTGTGTCATTGCTAATGATCACGAGAAACCCGAATCAGGTAAGACACATAATGGAAATTATTGTGAGGATAAAAGGGAAGATTTCATTGTTCCCGAAGTAGAAGGGGAATGGCCTAAAGATTTGTGGGCAAGAATCCAAGAAGACAGATGGAAGAAAGTGGAAGGAATTGAACCACCCTTTGAAGAGCTAGAGGCAGAAGATGGAATAGAGGATTCAATACCTGAGTTGAATTCAGAAGAAATATTACCAATTGATCCAAGTAACGAAGAAAATGATAGTGTAAAGGTTTTGCCAAATTACACAGGAGAGTACGAACATAATTCGGAACTATATTGCATTCCCTCAATAAGGAAAAAAGAACCTAACCCATCAGTCCAAACATCGGATATCATACACCATCTCAAAAAAGTAAAAGTCCCTTGTACCCTAACATTGGAAGAACTTTTGAAGATCAAACCACATTTGAAGGAGAAACTGACCAGTCAATTGGAGATCAAGACGGAAGAAAAAGAGATCTGATGAAGTAAACACAGTAAAGATCCCAGTCGATAAGGTTGGAGATTTTAGTGAGGGAGATGAAGGAAATACTTGCCTTCCAATTACCTATAGGGGTTACACCACCAAAGCCATTTTAGATACAGGAGCTGGGGTAGGAATAGCAACTAAAGAAATCTGGGAGAAATGGGGAAAACCAGCTTTAAGACCCACACGCATAAAGATACAAATGGCAGATGGACACACTGAACGACACTTGGGGATATTGTTTTCACCACTTGTGGAGTTGAATTCGAGCACACCTTAGCAATTTGTCAATTTGAAAGGCCTAGCAATTATGAAATGATACTTGGAAGACCTTTCATGAGACAATTAAAGGTAGTCCAAGATTGGGGAAAAGACGCGGTATACCTACAGCATGAAGGAACCACCACGAGAATAAATTTCCACACATATACATATCAAAATGTTCCCCCCTTACAATGGAATCAGATTCATAAGGAGGAAGATAATCAGTCGATTCATAGTATAGGTTCAAGTGATCAATCATGGATGAACGAAGACACTCATCTATGGATATGCCAAACTACGAAAAAGGAGGAAGATAGGAGAAAAGGATGGCAGCAAAGGCAAGGAATCACTAGATCTGTACAAGATCCAGCCTATATGCCTCAAATATTCTTAGATGAAGAATTTGAACCTCATGGTTGGATGGAGATTTTAGCTACTCTCGATGTGTGTGTAAACGAAGAAGTGATAACCATGAATGAATGCATCGATGAGGAAGGATATGACGTTAGTCTATATGTGGTAGTCCTTCAGGAGGCTGAAGAAGGAGAAGTCATAGAAAAGGAATGGAAGGAAGACTATGAGAGTGTTGAAATGGAGCAAGAACACATGGAAACAGAAAATGAAACTCAAGAAGTAAGTGTCATAGCTAATGAAATAAATCAAGAACCAACATAGGAAGAGGAGTTTGGATTAGAAAAAGCAAAAATTGATGAAGAAAATAAGCCTCAAGACCAATTTGAAGTGCCCACCCACTTCAAAAAATATGAAGCAGAAGAAAGAAGAATTGCTATTCAAATGCCAAAACGAGAAGCACAGCCAGGAATAGCATATGACAACAAAGAACAGACCAAGAAAATAGTAGTAACCTTAGAGGAAGGAGAAGAACGATGTACTTTTATAGGATAGGATGTCTCAATGGAGGAAGAACAAGAGTTAATACGACTCATAAGGGAATATCGGGATGTCTTTGTATGGACCTATAAGGACTTGAAAGGAGTAGATCCATCTATATGTGCTCATAGAATCCCTATGACATCCGAAGCCAAACCTTCTAAACAAAGACCGTACACATACAATGATGTATACTAAGCAAAGATAAAGGAAGAGATAGATAAGTTGTTAGATGCTGGATTCATATATGAGATTGAACACACGGAATGGATATCACCTTTGGTGGTTGTACCAAAAAAGAATGGGAAGTTAAGGGTATGCATTAATCTGAAAAAAGTGAATGCCGCCACCATAAGAGACAGTTACCCGTTGCCCATCATGGATCATCTTTTGGAAAGAGTGGCAAGGAAGGAAGTGTATAGTTTTTTGGACGGCTTTTCAGGATATAATCAGGTAGCCATTGCTCCTGAAGACCAACATAAAACAGCCTTTGCAACTGAATGGGGAGTGGATGCCTTTAGGGTTATGCCTTTCGGCCTAACTAATGCCCCAGCCACCTTCCAAAGATTGATGTGTCATGTGTTCAAGGAGTTCTTGAGAAAGAGTATGGAGGTATACATGGATGATCTATGTACTTATTCAGCTATACGATCAGAGCATATCCCTGAACTAGGAAAGATCTTTGCCAAATGTCGACAATATCGAGTATGCCTCAATCTAGAAAAGTGTGTCTTCATGGTTTGACAAGGAAAGATATTAGGACATATTGTCTTTAAGAATGGAATTTCAACTGATGAAGACAAAATCAAAGTAATTCTGGATTTACCGAGACCAAAGACTGCTAAAGAAGTACAAGCATTTATGGGACATTGCAGATACTACCAAAGATTTATACATATGTATGCCATAATTGCTAGACCTCTTTATGCATTATTGACATAGTTTAATTGGACTGAAGAATGTGAAAAAGCCTTTAATGAATTAAAGAGTCGATTGAGTTCAGCCCCAATCCTTCAAGTAGCTAATTGGAACAAACCATTTCATATCCACGTAGATGCTTCCAAGTTTGCCATTGGTTGCATCTTAGCTCAACCCGCAGATGCAAGAAAGTTAGATCACCCTATAGCCTATGCCAGTAGACAATTGAATCAAGCAGAACGCAATTATACCATGACTGAAAGAGAAGGCCTAGGAATGGTGTATGCAGTAAAGAAGTTTCGACACTACTTATTGGCAAAGAAATTCAAATTCTTCATTGATCATCAAGCCCTATTGTACTTAGTCAATAAGCCTTGTAATACAGGACGACTAGTACGATGGTTTCTATTGTTGATGGAATTTGATTTTGAAGTAGTAGTCAAGAAAGGAAATACCCACATAAGAGCGAATCACCTATCAAGAATGACACACGGTGAACCACCCATAGGAGTACCAGATGATCTGCCAGATACGTACCTTTTTAATCTCGAAGTATGTCCCCAGTGGGCAGAAAAATTGATCCCCATACTCACGCATGGACCTAAAGATGGGATCACACCAAACCGAACTCAAGACCTATGGAAGACTAAAAACCTTCATATCATTGCTGGAAGCTTGTATCACCAAGACTCAAATGGATTACTCATGAGATGCATAGAAGAAGAGGAACAGGAAATGTGGCTTCAGAAAGCACATGTAAATCAATGGAAAACTCATATAAATGCGAACAAAACATGGCAAACACTAAGGAGATTGGGCATATATTGGCCAACCATGCAAAGGGATGCGCATAACTATGTATCACCCTGCCCAACCTGTCAAGAAAGGAATCCAGAAGAGAACTCCACTCTATGCTACCCCACTGTAGCACCAAGATGGAGCATGCCTCTGGTAAAGTTCTTAAAGACCCAAGAGTACCCAGAAGGAGCCACTTTATCAAGAAAACGAGCACTTATTGAACAAAGCAAGGACTATGCTCTTATAGGAAAACAACTCTTTAAACGAGGAAGAGATAATCATTTGCGAATGTGCATTCATGAAGACGAGTATCTTGCTGTTTTAGAGATGGCACATACAGGAGCTGCAGGAGGACATTTCTCTACAGATAAAACAGCAAAAATGATTCTTTTTGCAGGAATGTGGTGGCCAACTTTACATCAGGATGCAGCCACATATGTTCAACGATGTGATGCATGTCAACGAACGAAATATCCAATTAGAAGGGATGAAATGCCACTAAAACCCATGATGAGTGCCAGAGCTTTTACTAAATGGGGAATAGACTTCATAGGACCTATTAGCCCCCCAGCTAAAGGATCCCATGCCGAATATATAATTGTAGCCATAGACTATCTGACCAAATGGGCTGAAGCCAAAGCAACCAAGAAAAATGACGCAAGAACTACTGCCAAGTTTCTCTTCGAGAACGTTTTCACTAGATTTGGACTACCGATAGAAATTGTGAGTGATAGAGGTACGCACTTTGTGAATGAAGTTATAGAAGCCTTACTGAATGAATTCTTGGTAATTCATAAGAAATCAGCCCCTTATCACCCACAAGCCAATGGACAAGCCGAAAGTTCAAATAAAATCTTATGCACAGTTCTCACTAAAATTGTGAACAATGGTAGATCTGATTGGGATAAACAATTACATCATGCTTTATGGGCATTCAGAGTAGCTTACAAAATCGTCATAGGCACTACTCCTTTTAACTTAGTGTATGGGCAGAATGCTATTTTACCAATTCATTTCCTAATACCCACTCTCAGAGTAGCAACAACTTATGAGTGGAACGGACATGAACTCTCAGCTCAATTGGATCAAATAGAGAAGCTACATGAAACTAGGTTACAAGCAGTAGCACGGATTTATGCTGCTAAGAGGCTACAAAAGGCATACTTTGACGCTCATATTAAAAATAAAAATTTGAAGGAAGGAGATTTAGTTTTGGTATATACTCTAAAACAATACGCTAAGAAGTTGCAGAAGAGAGGATATGGCCCGTTGATCATCAATCGTATATCTACGAGTGGAGCCATCAGCTTAGCAACTCTAGATGGAGAATTATTGCCAAATTATATCAGTGGATGTCGAGTAAAAAAATATTTAGAGCCACTGACTGAAGAAATAATGTCACGACTGATAACAAGTAAAAAGAGATGTCTAGAGGAAGAGAGAATATGAGAGGAAGCCAGACAAGAAGCACTAGAGCGGATTAGGAAACGAAAAGAGTGGATGAGAGATAGAGATGAGAGATATCGCCAAGGAGAGGAACTCATCCCAATGGCTAATTTTAGAGCCACCAAAAACCTAGGTCAACAGAGTACACAACCATATTTGAATTTGGGAGCCGGAAAAAAGGAATACCACTTGGTGGATGCTCTCATTGACACAGGAGCCGCCATAAGTTGTATCAAACTTTCATTGACTCAAAAACTCAAAGAGGAATTACGTCCATCAAAGGCACAGTTGATAAGAATAGGGGGAACAATTACTCAATGTATGGGTGAAGTAATCTTACCTCTACATATTGGAAACAATACTATGGAACAGAAGCTCTTAGTATGTCATGATCAGGACTTACTCGAAGACATAGTGCTAGGTCAAGATTGGATATACGAATATGAAGTGATTATCCAATTGGCCTTAGGATACATCTCGGCCAAGATAGGACATCGTGAAGTATTCAGCATGCTAGACGAACGACCAATCAAAGCCGCAAGTATAGAGCCAAAAACTCACTCAAATGAACAAAGTGATGCATGTATGTTCACTAGCACTATGGATACCCCTTCATCGATTACTTCATGTGAGGACACACCGAATCCTGCTTGCATACCATCTTCTAATCTAACAAGTCACAATAGTGTCATTCTATCTGAAAACAGACGTACCAAAGAACCAAGCACAAGAGAGACTAGTTCTCCAGGCAATCATAAGTCGGCACCTGTTAGAACTTACCCCATTCCTTACACTCGACAAGCTTGGATAAGGAAGGATCAGGTAGCTACATATCTTCTACAACAGAAACATCATCAACATCAGAACAATCCATCGAAAAAGGAGACAAATTACTTTGGACACCGACATCCACAACAAATTGCTAGAATATGGGTTCCAAAGAAGGTGATAGCCGCCCAGCCGGACCAAACTCAAATATGGATTCCCAAGTCATGTACTCGAAGGGCAATCACCAGAAAGGATGAACCATTGCATAAGGAGAATCGGGATGGTCTAAAGACAAGACAACCAAAGATGAACTACTATAGGACAGAGCTGGAGTCTACATACAATTCACTTGTCATTCCAAGATTCAAAAAGCAGACAAAGAAGAAGCACCAGATGAGAAGCATCACAATCACCAGGAGGGTTGGGAACACGATTTCTCCCAACAAAATAAAGCAAATTTGGATGCCGAAAGACAAAGCAAGCTATATACATCTGCCAAATAATTCGAGTTGCACGCATTTGGAGTTACCAGAATCCAAAGTATGCATGATAGGGCCACATTACAAGGCCAAGCATTCGGCACGCTATTCTTCTATCTCAGGATAGTGAAGCACATTTTCCTCTTGGGAAATAGGAGAGCACTTGTACATAATCTAAAGAAAATTAATAAAAATATTAATAATCGCTTCGGCTATGAACTAACTTTTTTGTTTTTCTTTCAACCAAAAGAATAAAAATATCTAAAAGTATGAAAAATCCCACGTATTACCTTTCTCACACCCACGGGGAAGGGACGACACCATTCACTCGGAGCAATGTCAATCTTATGAAGGACAAATGAAGGAGGGTTTCTGATACTATCTTGCCACTAATTCATACTCTATATTGAGTGCAGATGGCCTCCGCTAATTCCGAAGTGACTCATGAGGAAGAGGTTCAGTTTCTTCCACTAGAATCTATAACAAAAGCAAGAGGCCATTGGTTTTTGGATGACCAACCAGTGTTGGACCTCATTTTCATGGCCACCATCAAGATCATGGATAGGGATCACTACTTCCCTATTATGTCCCAAGACTTCAAGACTATCATACAAGGATTACCTCGCATGGTGGATGTCTGGACACAAGCAGGAATAGATGCATTTCTCAGACTACCTATTTATCTTCCAGATTTCCAGAGGTGTACGCAAGTGATGAATACACTTCAGTCGGCAGCGAATAAGATATCAATTCCTGAAGCAAGAGTACTGGACAAAGTGGGTACCTAGAAAACCGTCCAATTCACTCATGAGTTAATCAACAAAGCTTTTGGATGGAATCAAGAAGGAATCACTAATGTCAAGGAGGAATGTCATGATCCAAAAAAGAGATCCTTTTTGGATATTAACAAAACTGATATTGAAGATGATGTTCGCTTAGTGCACCAACACTTTTGTTTCCCGAGTATGCATAGATACACAGCCCCTCAAAAGATCGTGGTGCAACTACTTTCACACGCTATGAGGCAAGTCGGCAATAAAGTAAACATGACGCCTTATGTTCAAGACCGCTTATTTGAAGCCAAGAAGAAGTGGGATCAGAAAAAGTTTCTTAATGGCAGTTCAGCTTTGACCTTACTCATATATGAGGCACTTGATATGAAAAACTGCCTACGTGAGATGCCAACCTCAGAGGGGTTAGCCCAATATGCCAAGTCCGCTACGGTTCCCAAGAAAAAGAAAGCAGCCATCGCTGTAGAAGAAGTGGGGACCAGTTCACAGAAACCTATGAGGGGCACAAAGCGCCTTAGAGAGGAAGAAGCCCAAGCGACACCTCAATCAAAAAGGACACATACTTTACCAAAAATTCCTGTAGCACAAATACCAATCAGCAAGAGAGACCTCTCCGCAGCCCTAGAAGAGACACATAAGTACATGCAAGGGCAAGTGAATCTAAATGTTCAAGGACATCATTACAGACAAGCAAGTCAAGAAAAGCAACAACGGAGTAAAGAAAAGACCCCAGAACAATCCGCCAGATACAAAGAACTGGGCTTAGAAGATTCAAGCTCCAACAAGGAATCTAGTCCTGAGAAAGATACTTGGGACACTAACATAAGGACAGAAACTCACGAGGAAGAATGGATAGAGATTAATCAAGTCGAAGTCACGCCAGACAACCAACAGGGACAAACCAAGAGCCAAGAACCCAAGGAACCCGAGCATGTAATTCAATTAAATGAGAAGTCAAAGATTAGTATCAAAGAAGCTACAATATCGAATAAAGAAGTAATGCAACCTATCAAGGAAGAAATGCAAACTCCAGTGGACAAAGATTCAGACCTACACGAAAATAAAGAGCAAATTGTGATTGAAGTGCCGGATGATACACCTCAAGGCAAAATCAACCACATGGAGGCTGAGCCAAGGATACAACTCCACATTAGGCAGCCCCATGACACTACATTACACGTAGCACAAGGAAAAGATGTGACAACAGGAGCAGAACCGAGTATTCCTAAAACATGGTTAAATGTGGATGTCACACAATTAAAATCTGTGGTCAAGCAGATGATACAAATGGCCATGGTTACACAACAACAGATGATGGATACAGATGCAGACTACGACAAAGCCATGAGGGAAAAGAATCAGTTCCAAATTATGAGTGAACAACTATCTGCATAATTAATCCAGGCACAAAAAGAGATTGTTGTCAAAGGAACAGAGTTACTTGAGGTAAAAGCACAATGTGACACATTGATGACCCAACATCGTCAACTCCAGGCACAACTAAAAGAATTACAAAGGGTACATGAAGCCAGTGAGGCCGACAAAGAGCGAATAAAAGCTAGAAGTCACCTGCTTGAAACACAACTGAAGGTATACATGGAGGAGAATGACACTTTACAAAACATAAATAAAGAACTCATGAAGTCATTGCTATATGATCAACCTATCGAAAAACAAGAGACAACGAATCTTGATCAGAGAGAATTAAAAGTTCAAATCGAGAAATATGCAGATTTGCTGAAAAAAGAGCAAGAATTGAGAGAAGAATGGGAACGTAAGTACATTCAAGAAACAAATGAGCTAAAAAAGCAGTTGAATACAGCCCATGGAAAACTTGCAACAAGTTACAGCGAAAACATGGACAATGTAGCAGAAATTGGCAATGAACTGCTTGCAGCAAAAGAAGCACTACGAGCAGCAACACAAGAAGTGAAAGAGAAGAATGCATACATAGTACAGTTAGAGATCCAAGTAAAGCAGAAAGCACGAATCGGGACATCAGTAGAGCCAACAAAAGAGAATCCTACTGACGAGGTAGACGTACGTCCTCTATCTCCCTCGATTTCTCCAATACATGAGTAGATGGTGGACATACATGATGATCACCCAACGCCATACACTGCAAAAATAGGTCAGAAGGAACGGGCACTACTGGTGTCCCGGTTGACAGAAAATTTTGAAAATGAAGTCATCAAAGTCATGAAGGAAGCCAAGATCAAGGGTAAAGACTTGGATATGATTATGAAGCATTTCAACATTCCCTACGGACTGATGAAAGAGAAAACAAGACAATATATAAAGAAGATTACACAGAAAAATCCAGACGAGCAGCTAAACTTCAAACATGACACATTCGCTTACACTCAAGAAGAATTTGAAGCTGCACAACCTGTTTGGAGAAGGAAATTTTTGGAGAGAAATCCTACACTACGGGTGCATTGGCAAGCAGCACCATATTTACTACAGGTAAACCCTTCTTTTTGCCCAACGCCACATCGCAGAGAAGCACGCGAATTTTTGGAGATGCAAAAGACCGGTGTAATCAATAAACAATGACTAAACTATCCACTCCTTCCAAGCCCACCACATAATTATTTACCTACAGAAGATTACATGGTAAAAACAATCGAATTTTGGCTGCAGACTTATGCTACCGTACCAGATTTAACTATCAAGCTGACAAATAAAATACTCAGTATGATACTTACAGTATTGAAGGTCTTCAAGCATGAGGCATATACATTTCTGAACTTTATTGGAATTGACTAGGGAACAGATATCCTTGTTTTTTATCTGTCCGTCATGCCTAGCCGACCTACAATAATGGCTTATTACTCCAGACTCATGTTTTTGCCAAGTACCTATATGCAAACTTTCGAAGAAGCGTTTTTTACAGGGTTTTTTGAAATAGATTCCGAAATCTTTTTGAAGATGTCATCCAACCTAAATGCAAGATTAGTGGCATATGAACTTAGCTTTTTTGCTGATCATAGACAACCACCTAACGATGGAGTAAAGGCAGAATAGTGGAAACAGTTAATGATACGTGAAGCCAATTTGCTTCATGAAACAGAGCAGAAAGTGTATAGAACATACTCCCCTCGACTTCCAAAGCCTGTCGGGGACGACAGAGTTCAGGAGGGAGGCAGTGTTCAGGGAGAATCAAGCAAAAAGAAGAAAAGAAGAAGACAACGAAAGAAGCTTCACTAAAAAGGTAATATTTGAAGACATATCTCTTCAAGAAGCCCCGCAGGGCGCAACACCCATCTCTGCACAGAGCCCCGCAGGGGCACGCATCAAGGAAAAGCACGTAAGTGGAAGGAGGGACCAGGGCCAGGAAAGTATCCATGAAGATGTGCAAGAAGATAATTGGCAGGTACTAATCCTTCCGCTGACAGCGTGCGGTGAAAAGAAAGTAAACAGGCTCAAAGCAATACAACAGGATCACATGTGTGCAACCAGGACAAATCAGAGTACCACAAGCAAGACATAGGTCACTGGTGGCGTGCGTGGCAACCCAACTGAATACAGCAACCCAGATATGTGATATACGGAATACCAAGGGGCAAAACAGAAGCAAAGGACATAGATCGAATAAAATAACAAATTCTCTGACGGTCATTATTGCTTCTCCAACCACTGGGTGCGTGTATTCAGACCTCTTAAAGCAAGCCGAAGACAGAAGCAAAGGACAAACCTCGGATAAGATAACCAATTGTCTGACGGTCCTTACTGCTTCTTCGACCACTGGATGTGTGCACTCAAAAGACTTAAACAAGCAGCCAATGAGAAGGTACAGCCTTTCAACGGACGACAGAGACAAAGAGGGGGAGAGTGTTGCAGAGCAAAGAGAGCACAAGGCAGAGAAAAAGAAGGGCCCCAAAATTTTTCCGATTTGGACATCTTATTTTTGTATTATAACCATTCTTGTAATATATTTTCCGATGTAAATGCACTAGAGGAGTCCTCTAGATGCATCCCCACAGAAGATTAGAAGTTTACCCATGTAAATTAGTAGGAAATTAGTCTTTTAGTGAATAAAGTGCCGGTCTCTTGTGTGAAAGGACCATTTTTAGGGCACAAGTATATAAGTCAATTTGTGACTCTTTGTAAAAACTTTTGACCATTTTGAGAATCAAGAGCACATAAATTCGAATTTGTGTCTTCCCCTCTCTGTATCTTCTTCTTTGTGAGCTTGTGTGCATGTGTGTTGCTTGGAAAGAGTGTTAGGAAGTGTTGTCTATCCATGAAAGTGTTTGTTTGTTGTGGTTAAGGTGTGTGTGAAGTGTAGGAAGTGCTGAAGTGTAGGAAGATCATTCCCGTGACTCAGTATTTTGCCCATAACTTAAAGTAGGAGCGTCAGAATTGAGTGAAAATACCACCATTGGATGTATCTTCTCGAGAGCTTCGAAATGCATATGCTATTCGCTATATTCGGAGTTCGGAGCTGAGAGAAAAGCTCAATTTACTATTGGCTGTTGTTCCAAGTATCGAGACACCATGACTAACAGTTGAAGCTTGTTTGGAGTAGTCTTTGCCTCATTTACACTCTTTGAGTAACTCATTTGCATTGATCGTCATTTGAATGCATGTCTTCATACACTCGGCTAGGTTTTGATATTCATCGGATTGATAATTAAAGCGTGAATCCTCACTATATGTACTAGAGGGGGATTGAGGTATAGTCTCTTTCTCCACAAGTCCCTAAGTTGGTTCTTAGGTACACAATGTGGAATTCAAATACATATGCATATACATACATTATACACATATATACACATATACATGCACATACGTACACACACATATACACATGCACACACACATGCACATACCTACATATACACATATACATGCACATACACACATATACACATAGAGTTACACATATACATGCACATACATATACACATGCACATGCACATACTCATACACACATATACACTTACACATGCACATGCACATACTCATACACATATAACACTTACACATGCACATGCACATGCACATACATATACACACACATACACATGCACATACATACATATACACACACATACATATACACTTAGGTACACACATATGAATGAATTATATAATTAAAGTATTAAAACACATATACACATGCACACACACATGCACATACCGATATATACACATATACACATAGAGTTATACATATACATGCACATACATATACACACACATACACATGCACATGCACATACTCATACACACATATACACTTACACATGCACATGCACATACATACATATACACACACATACACATGCACATACATACATATACACACATATACATATAGACTTAGGTACACACATATGAATGAATTATAGAATTAAAGTATTAAAACACATATACACATGCACACACACATGCACATACCTACATATACACATATACATGCACATACACACATATACACATGAGTTACACATATACATGCACATACATATACACACACATACACATGCACATGCACATACTCATACACACATATACACTTATACATGCACATGCACATACATACATATACACACACATACACATGCACATACATACATATACACACACATACATATACACTTAGGTACACACATATGAATGAATTATATAATTAAAGTATTAAAACACATGCTTAATATAAACAATAATAACAATCAATAGAACAAACTCTTCATTACTTAATACCATACACACAATTCAAAACATAACTGAAATGAAAAATATATAGATAATATATATATATATATATATATATATATATATATATATATATATATATATATATATATATATATATATATATATATATATATATATATATATCAATGTAAATACATATAATCCAATGTCATAATCAACTAAAATCCTAATCATCATCATCATGATCATCATCATCATCAGCAATATCATGATCATCCTGATCTTCCTCATCCTCATCATCATGATCACCCTGTGACGATCGAGATCATCCCTCCTGTGTCTGTCTCTCCACCTCATCCATATTTGTCTCTCCATAATACTCTTGTATTACATATAACAAACATAAATAAATAAAACAATTAAACCATTCATAAAAATAAAATAATTATATAAAATTTAATAATACTCACAAAGCCATCAAGATGATCTTGCATATACTCGCTCAAACGCCGATATCCAAAATGTGTAGCATACTCGATCTCATGTTTTGTAGGATATCGGCCATAATTCTTCCGCTACATTGAAACAAATAAAAAAGATTAGTTGCTTGCATTTTAACTAAAATAAAAAATATACTCACAATAACACATATACTTACAAATGTAGCTACAAAACCATTATGGCCCATTTGGCCTAGGTGCGATGTGTGGCCCGACTCCACTCTCTTCTTTGCAGCAGCCTATTTATTCAAGAAAAAAATACATAAATTAAATGTAAAAAATTACTAAAATATATAAAAATTATAAATATAAACTATTAATTTGTGTACCTTCTACTGAGGAAATGACTCCTAAAGACGTAGTTGTCTACAAAAAAATTTCCACGTCTCAGGTGTTATGTTAGCTCGCCTCTTTTTTTTTTTGCACCATACAATATCTCCTATTAATTTAATCTCAAATAGAAAAAAAAAATCAAAATACATACACATACGCATACATATATGTATACATATACACATATACATACATATAACATAAACACACATATACATATCCACATATATACGTACACACACATGCATGCATATACACTCATTCATACAAAATACATGCATTTATCCCACAATGTGTAGTTTTGTATATGTGAATATGTGTGTATGTGTAAATGTGTATATGTGAATATGTGTGTATGTGTAAATATGTATATGTGAATTTTTTGTGTATGTAGATAATCAAATTATTAATATCAAATACCATTATTTGTAGATTCTGATCAATCAGATGGAACTCCACCACCGTCTCCTCATCATGCAATGACTTTATAATGTAAGTATATCAAACATTTAATTTTAAATATATTTGATGGATACATAACTTTTTTTTTTGTTTTTTATTATGTGTAGATTCTGATCAATCAGAGGGTACTCCACCACCTCCTACCCATGCAACGACTTCACATGTGTCCTCCGATGGGAATTATGATGAATTTTACTATGAAGAGCATATTATATGTTGGTGTAACTCTTGTTATGGCACGTATCGAAGACCACGATTGGAATGTATTGAACATGAGGTAGAGTATGGTACTTTTGAGCGTGCACCATCACCTGGTCAACGTGATAACGCTTGGGTATGTATTTTCTATATATATTAATGTCATTATTTTATTTAAAAACCATATACAAAATCAAATTACTGTTGATATACAGGAATACTTGCTCGATGATGATGATGATGATAATTTTTCTCATAATGTTAATATACCTCGTACACATCATGGGCTTGATATTCATCAATTACAAGCAGAGGTCTCTAGAAATCCTCTACCTCCTGGTTTAGAGACTGAAACGGATGGAGATTATCCATTGCCAACTCGTGATCGTTCTTTATTACAAACATATGATAGAAGAAGATATGGAGGATGGAATAGAGGACCACTTCCTTTAGATGGAGAGGTTTTCAACTTTTGGGGTAATCGCTATATGATTGCTCCATCCACTATTACTAATGTTGGTCGTGGTCTCTTTATTGTAGAGGATTTGTATGTGCCTCTAAACTCTGAAGTCACTCTTATGTCATTTTGTGGTCCTATATATGGATGGGGAGATTGGCATCGACTTTCACGTTATGTTCAAAGCATGAGTACTTATGGAATATGCTTGAACACAGCATCCCTTACTAGTAGAAGGATTTTACATGCAGAAAATGAAAGATTATATATTGATGGAAGACCTTACACACATGGAAATATAGCAGGTTTAATAAATAGTAGTCAAGGGTTACATAATAGTTGAAGGACTAATTGCACATTTGAGGAGCGTGAAAATAGTCATGAATCACCATACATGAGTAGAGATGTATCAAGATACATAGTTGTCAATGCCATTACTACATTACATGCCGGTGATGAACTATTAGTGAATTATGGATGGCGTAGACCTCCAAGAGCACCTTGTAGCTAGAGAGAATAAAAATTTTCTATCCATATTTAATAAGTTATATACTTAATTTTATATTTAAAGTTTACTTTTTATTCATTTATGGAATACTAATGAATTTTATTTATATGTGTAGATTCCAACGTATGATGTTGATGATATTCCTCCACAGCATTCACAATTACCAGTAAGACCTCATTTATCAGAAGCTTCCATGAGGAGACTACGCAAAACTAATCCTGTGTAATATGCAAAGTTGAAAGATCTATATTCAAAAGACGATAAAGTACAAGATTTGTGTGACAATGATGAAGATGATGGCATGGTAGATTTTATTGAGGATTGGTATCAAAATGACAGTGAGAGCATTGATATTTCTAAAAATGAGAAATATCTTCGAGAGGAATGTCTAAAGCATGTATATGAAGGAAGCCGTTTGACACGACTAAGTATGAGCTTACTTATTCTCAACCTTCAATATCGTTTTGGATGGAGTAATGTATCTATTTTGACACTATTAAGGTATAATTTTCAATTTTCTATCTATTTATATATATATGCATAAATATATATATATATAAATACATGCATATATAAAGGATGTGCGAACAAAAAGTGTCCATTCAATGCAGGTTTTTATTCTTACTTTAGATAAGGTAAGAACAAAAATTTGAATTAAATGGACACTTTTTGTCCGTGCATCTTTTAAAACTATTAATGCATCTTTCAAAATATTCGCGAAAAATTTGATTGTTTGGATGGCAGGATACGATTGTTTGTTTTGGAGGGTATGAAATATGTACCTTCATTGAATGATTTGTCGATTCTATCATATGTTCAGTTTGAAAGTGTGAGAAGCGGATTTATAATTGCTATTCAAAGAATTTGGCACTATTTATAGGCCATACGATGGTGACTTGGATGAATTGCATGCACAGAGGTTAGTCAAGATAGAGAAATCAGATAATAATGGACTAGTGCCAGCAAGATTCCTGGGGTATGCAGTAAACCTCTTGCATGTCAATGATGAGCATTTGAACTTTAGGATACAAAGTGGAAATCATGGTGGCTTGAGAGGATCACTTTTATACAGCTTGTTCAAAAAACTTCAGTGTCATAAATCTGAAGTTCTTTGAACAAGTTGTATAAAAGTGATCCTCTCAAGCCACCATGATTTCCACTTTGTATCCTAAAGTTCAGATGCTCATCATTGACATGCAAGAGGTTTACTCCTTACCCCAGGAATCCTGCTGGCACTAGTCCCTTATAATCAGGTTGCTCTATCTTGAGTAACCTCTGTGCATGCGATTCATCTAGGTCACCATCGTATGGCCTATAAACAGTGCCAAATTCTTTGAATAGCAATTATAAACCCGCTTCTCACACTTTCAAACTGAACATATGATAGAATCGGCAAATCAATCCTCCAAAACAAACAATCGTATCCTGCCATCCAAAATAATCAAATTTTTTGCGAATATTTTGGAAGATGCACATAAGCATACACATATATAAAATTATATGCATATATATATATGTGTATTTATTTATTTACTTTTTTTAATATATCTTTTTTTGATAAACTTACAAGTTATTATCTGAAAACTTTTTACCAAGTCAGAATATTCTTCCTATCTCACATGATGAAATGAAGAAGATAATCAACAATCTTGGTATAGATTATCAATGTATACATGCATGTCCTAACGATTGTATTTTATATAGAGGTGAATATGCAGACTCTTTGACATGTCCCAAATGTCAATCTCCTTGATATAAGGGCGAAGAAGGCAAAATCCCAAAAAAGGTATTGAGACATTTTCCATTGGCTCCACGGATTAGACATATGTTTCAAAGCCCCAAATTATCAAAGCTTTTGACTTGGGGACATGATCACAAAAGTACTGATGGAATAATCAAAATTCCTCATGATAGTGTTGCTTTTCAGCATATTGATTCTACATGGCCTGAATTTGCACAAAATCCACAGAATCTAAAGTTAGGAGTTGCATTAGATGGGGTTAACCCATTCTCCATGAAATCCAGTAAATGGTCACATGGCCAGTGGTAGTCATAAACTACAATCTTCCGCCATATCTTAGCATTAAAAAGGAACATTTAATGCTTTCACTTTTAATCCCAGGCAAAAGACAAGTTAAAGATATGAATATATATCTTGCTCCTCTCATTGACGATCTTCAAGAGTTATGGAGAGGTATTAATGTCATTGATGTATCGAAAAACATCAATGAAAGACATATTACGGTTCGTGGTATTGTGGCTTGGACTATTCACGATTTTCCAGGATATGATGTTTGTTCAGGTATTGATGTAAATTTTTTATTCAATATGCATGTAAATAAATATGATTTAATCTAATTATATTTTTATCATTTTCATGATGCAGGAATATCTACTAAGGGTTATAAATCTTGTCCATATTGTGGTGATTGGTTGAGATCAATCTATAGTAAGAATCTCAACAAAAATATTTATCTCTGACATCGACAATTCTTGCCTGATGATCATCCATTAAGATCTAAAAGAGAAGCAATACATTTTAATGGAAAGCTTGAAACAGGTTAGTGTCCAAAACCTATGATGCCTATGGATTGGTATAAAAAATGGACAGATGGACCTCTGATAGATCCAGAATCAGAAATCTTCAGTGATGATTCAGATAATGAGTATGTGAACAGAGATAAAGGAAAATTGGCACTCGCAGAGAACATATCAATATGGTATTCTTTGGAGTATTGGAAAGAGTTAAAAGTATGTCATCTTCTTGATCCTATGCATATATTCAAAAATATTGGTTATTCACTATGGCAGCATCTTCTTGGACTAAAAGATATCATAGCATCAAGGAATGATTTGAAAGATCAAAAATCCAAACCAAAGTTATGGACAGTTTTTTATAGACATCGACAAGAAACGACTTATGCACCTGCTCCTTGGGTACTTACAACAAAAGAGATACAGACTATCAACAATAGAATTCAATTGATTAAGACTCCTACAAGATATGGATTATCTGGGTTTTGGGTGTGTGTATGCGTGTATTTATACCTCTAGTCTCACTCTCTCCTCTCTCTATCTCTCTCTCTCTCTCTCTCTCTCTCTCTCTCTCTCTCTCTCTCTCTCTCTCTCTCTCTCTCTCTCTCTCTCTCTCTCTCTCTCTCTCTCTCTCTCTCTCTCTCTCTCTCTCTCTCTCTCTCTCTCTCTCTCTCTCTCTCTCTCTCTCTCTCTCTCTCTCTCTCTCTCTCTCTCTCTCATATACATACATACATGCATAAACACACATACTCATATCCACATATATATACATAAAAGCAGTGCATACCGTGCATTATTACGACGATGAGCCATAAGTGTCCGCATCTCTTTTAGACACCACTTACGCGATCATCATGTCCCAAACTCTGTCTCAAGTGAACTAAGTACGTATTTTTTATCCCTCTCATCATGCTCACTACAAAAGTAAAAAAAATAATGTAAATAAAACATAAGATATTTATTTCAATTTATATGTAAAATTTTTATGTACTTCCACAGTAAGGGGACAAAGTGCAGGTAAGAGTCGCATAGTGCCTGCATTCTTCTCTTGAACTCCAATCCATTCCCTATGTACACAATGTTCCCCTCTGGCTCTATATCGCACTCTAGTCCTAAGGTGCCTATGCATGTCCTCATAGGAAACTGTGCTCTGCTATCACGATTTGGAGGTGGTATAGATGTCCTGAAAATACATAGATAAAAATAAATAAAAATATGTGTTATAATATCATTAAAAAAGTTTATGAAAAAAAACATACTTATGAGCAGATAGCTCTCTTCCTGCATGTGGAGCCACAGAAGAGCCCTCATCTGATCGTTGGGTAAACATCTAGATCGTACAATCCAGCTCTTCATCAGATATCTCTGAGTAATCACGCGTGATGGCCCCTAGAGTATCAAACTGAACTCTTGCTCTCATAAGACTTTTTATGAGAGTGAGTTTCGCCTTTCTCTCTCTACTAGAATCCATAATACCTAACATATAAAACAAAATGGTTAGAAATCAATATATATACGTGTACATATGT
>CM035411.1:114335243-114410243 GCA_020310875.1 Ceratopteris richardii
GAAATAATACTTCTGGAATGGCAGAACCTTTCTAAAAAACATCATGGCAACCAATAGTTTATTTATTGCCAACTATACCTGCGGTATCAGAAACAACTCCTTGCTCAATCATTGTATCTTTTTCAACTGGCTGAGATGAACCTATTACTTTTTCTGTGGCAAGGACAGATTCAGTGACCAACCCTGGCTCTATTGAAGCCGCTAAGGATGGATTCACTTCCCTTGAAGCTGCATCACCATCTTCCACTGAAGGTTTGCTTTCTCCAATAATGGAGTCCATGATTGTTGTTTCTGCATTAACTTTCTCAATTAACGGGGGGCTACTATGACGTGGAGATTTTGAAGCTGGTGATCTACTCCTGTATGAGCCCTGCCCTTTGCGGGGAGACCACCTTCTATCATCACTATGTCTATCAAAGCTATGGCTTTTACTCCGGCTCTGACTCCGGCTTCGGCTTCGGCTCTGACTCCTACTCCAACCCCTGTCCTTGCCCCTGTTGGGGCTGCAGCTACTGTAGCTGTGATTATGACTTGTCTCTCTTACACCGTACTTCCTTGTCACATCGTGAACCAAACTTCTACCATCACTGTAACTATTTCTCGCTGAACTTCTGCTGAATTTGCCCCTCCCTGCAAAACGATCAATTGGCTTGTCTCTTCGATCATTATGGCCTGCACTTGGGAGCCATCCTCCCCTACCAGGATAGCCCTCAACTTGACCACCAACATGGCTACCATGGCCAAAACCACCTTCAAAACCACCAGGGTGACCATCCCGAATTCCTGCTGGCTTTGATTCCCAACGTCCACCCCTCTTTGGATAGAATGAACTAGCTGCAAAATCACGAAGCTCTCTAGGAACCTTCTGATTTGCACCTTCAAGGACTCCAATTAACTCTTTTGCGTGTTTAGCATCCTGTTCTGTAAAGAAAGAATATGCAATACCAGTTGCTCCAGCTCGGCCAGTTCGACCAATTCGGTGTACATAATCTTCAACTCCAGTTGGAAAATCAAAATTAATGACAACCCTAGATAACATGTTACAGAAATATTTAGGTGCATCTGGTACAGCTGCTCTATGACAATAAGATATACAGCAACAAGGATGAACCTTATATCCTTGATGTCAAGTCCTCGAGCTGCAACATCAGTAGCAACTAGGATTGGATATTTTCCAGCTTTGAACTGTGCCAGTACATGGTCTCTTTCTGTTTGCGACTTATCACCATGAATAGCTGCAGCTCTGAAGACACGACCTAGACTCCGAGCAAGTTGATCACACATTTTCTTTGTGGAGCAGAATATTATAGTCTTTGATCCAGGTTCCTGGCTACGAAGAAGACGTTCAAGCTTTCCTTGCTTTTCATAGGGCAGTACAACTTCAACATACTGCACAAAAAATAAAAAGAAAATTAGCTAGCAGAAGACAATCTGAAGCAACTGTTGTCAAGAATACAACCCCAAAATGAAACCTGAGTGATAGCCTTATTTGCAACCAGCTCATCTGTATTCCCTATATTCACTTGAGCAGGATGAGTCAACAAGTCTTCAGCAATTTTCCGAACTTCTTTAGGCCATGTAGCAGTAAACATCAAAGTTTGTCTATTCGGAGGAATCTCCCTTACAATTTTTCGGATCTGTGGCTCAAACCCCATGTCAAGCATTCGATCTGCTTCATCCAAAACTAGGTATGACACTTGCCGCAAACTCACTCTTCTCATTTCCAAGAAATCATTCAGCCTCCCTGGAGTAGCAATAACAATGTCGGCACCGTGATCTAGACTATGTAACTGTGGTCCTTTAGGAGCACCTCCATAAACACACTGACATTTACAAAATCAATAGAGCAACCAATGCTAAGTGATATGCCAAGAAATAGCAAAGTCAAATATGAGGAAGATTAAGAAATTACAGTGCATGATATCCTAGATGATTTTCCAAACTTGACAGCTTCATCTTGAATTTGAGTAGCCAGCTCCCTTGTTGGAGATAATACAAGGACAATAGGTCCAAGTTGTCGGTTCACACGAATTCTACCTAAATGCAGAAATGCGGGAAGCAAGTAGCCCAGGGTTTTACCCGAACCAGTTTTAGCAACTGCAATAATATCACGGCCCTGGAGAGCTATTGGCCAAGATTGAGCTTGTATAGGTGTGGGAGCATGAAATCCAGCAGTATAAAGCTGAAATTCAAACCAGACTAGTAAGTAATAAGTAGAAAACCAGTGTTGATATGAAAATAGAAAAAACAGATGTAATAAAGTTCAGAAACTGGCAATATCAAATTAAACACTAAAAATTTAAAGGGGGACGAGCAAAGCCTTGTGAAACCAAGGAATAATAAACCAACAAATCATAATCCCTAAATGAGGGAAGCGGTGCATGGTTGCCTGTCGGCAGTAGCATGAATTGAACTGACTTGACTGGCCCTCATAGTAGGCTGAAAGCACGCCACAGAATTTCACGAAAGTGGCTGCACCCAGGCAAAAAGATCATGCAACCGGATAGTCCATTTACGGAACAATGCCCCAAGCAACAAAGCCACAAGGATTCAGCCTGACAAAACGACAGCGTTGTGCTGTGATTCTGCTGTGGCAGCAGCATAGCATACGACATAAGCTCCTAGCTGGAGCAAATATCGTGCCTGCCACAAGTTCCAAAAATATAATTGGTGCCTCAACTATAGAACTTCAGAGCAAACTATCAAAGAAGGAAAGCTTTGCTATATTACGAAAACCTCAATCACAAGCCTAGAAAGAAAAAGGTGGAGGGAAGAAGAGCACAAGAAGGGGGGAAGAGGGAGCATGTTTCAGTGGTAAGCTTGGTGAAGATAGGATTGGTTAAATACGCAGGAGAGGGAGAGGGAGAGGGAGAGGGAGAGGGAGAGGAAGATAGAGAGGAAGAGGGAGAGGGAGAGGGAGAGGGAGAGGGAGAGGGAGAGGGAGAGGGAGAGGGAGAGGGAGAGGGAGAGGGAGAGGGAGAGGGAGAGGGAGAGGGGGAGGGGGAGGGGAAGGGGGAGGGGGAGGGGGAGGGATCATACCTCTCGTGCTATTTGTGGAGGAAAATTGGCACTTTCAAAACTCATAAACGGTGGTGGAACATTATCACCCTGAAAGACAGTACTGAAGTCTGTAAAAGCAACCCTTCAGAACAGGGGGAGAAAAACGTTAAGTATCTCAAACAGACATACTGCAACGGTGATTTCGTGTTGGTGCCTGTAAGTGTCCACATCAAAAATGCGTGCAGATTCAGAGAAACCTTGTATTCGAGGCCGTTTGTGAGGCACAGCTTCATGATCACTAGCAGGCCTTTTGAAGGAGCTTGAACCAGAAGGTAGTGGACCTGTACCACTATCATGGTGACCCATATGTCGGGACTGAGCAGGAACATTCATAGCACCCATGCCCTGCATGCCATTTAAAGAAAATACTAGGTATTCATTGAAATCGATAACAATCAATTTGTAGTCTGTGTGTGAATTAAATGCAACATCAAAAGCAAGCAAACAAACAGGCCATTCATTTTATGCATCTCACTCACCGCCACCCTCCCTCATCCCCCCAAATCTTGTGATGACCCAATATGAATGATTGAACAGAAACACCAAGTTCACCCAGGACCTGCAACCATTAAGTACTACTTTTCTTCTTTTCTATTTTTTTGAGTTTGACAATAATGAAAAGTTCAAATTGGAATCTGATGCAAGTTTGATAACTAATAAAAAGGCCATTCATTCTAGAGCCTTTCCCATGCCATAGCATCCTCATTGCATCCCCGATTCTACAGAACGCCTCTCTATCCTGATCAGAATCTCTACAATAACTCAGTATTGAAATCACCCTAGCCAAGGTAGAGAGTAGCCTTCAGCAACTTTATTATCAACCTTCTTGTGCTACTCCACAAGTACAGCTGAAGTGATACCAAAGTGCTACTGTGCTGTAACCTTGGATTTGCAGAGATGAGCCTGCCACTGAGAAAGCTATCAGTCTAAATGCTAGTCTCATCTATTACATCTAGCAGTGCACACATTGATTCAGCCCATGGAATGGTCCAACGTTGGAACCTAGTTGTTGGCAACATTTTCCAAGTGTGGCAACACATTTCTTCATCTATGTTGGCTGGTTCAATTTTGTCTACAAGAGAGCTCACAAAAACTCATTCAATCAAATTGTTGGTAGCTGAGTTTGTGACATAAGCTTGCCATTTTCTACTTTCTGTTAATCTAGCTTGTTCCATACTCAAATCTTTCAAAAAAAAAAAAATTACATGGTCTTCAAATATTAATAACACTTTCTTCGCTCTGGAGGTTCAGGATATTCAAAAGATTCTTTAGGTACTTGAGCTTCTTGGATTCTGGTGGTTGTGATAAAGGTAAACTAGGAGGTATACTAGATTGTACAAGTGTAACAGAAGGTTCAAAAGCTGGAGACTCATCTGGTGCTAGAGCTAAACCATCCATCACAAAAGATAATTCTCCTATAGTGAGGCTGGTTCAAGTTCATCTACAAGAGAGCAAAAAACTCATCAATCAAATTATTAGTAGCTGAGTTTGTGAATAAGCTTGCCATTTTCTACTTGATGCTAATCTAACTTGTTCCATGCCTGAAATCTGTCAATTTTTTGTTCTTGCACATCTTCAAAAATCAATTGAAGTTTCTTCAAGGGTTCTGGAGGTTCTGGATGTTCTAAAGATTCTTTAGATTCTTAAGGTTCTTCAATTCTTGTGATTGTGGCAAAGGTACACTAGATTGTACAAGTGTAACATATGGTTCAGAAGCTGGACGCTCATCCGTTACCAGAGCTAAACCATCCATCACAAAAGATAATTCTCCTATAGTTTCATAAGGAGGCTTTAATACATCCTTCTGAAACTCATTTTCTTAAAAAATAAAAACCTCTTCAAACAAATTCTTTTTGGACTTGAGATCATCAAGCCATTGGACGTGTGGTAGGCTCAAACAATAATCATAAGTTTAATCCAAGTTCTTTCCAACACTTGACCTTAGCACATTACACACCTTAACTTGATCAAGAGAGATAAATGACAATATAGAAAAATGAGAAGACAATTGAAAAAGTGCAGCAGCTTAATGCCACTACACACACTAATAAACGAAAAATGTCAATACACAAAGTGTGTATGATATAAAAATCTGAATATAAGGGTTCTAGTTACGAAAAGTAATGTGAGAGTGTCTAAGAAGTATTATGTGAGTGAATATGTGCAAAGAATAGGATATGAACTGTCCAAAACAGTTATTTCAGCAAAACCCTAATCAGAAATTAGATCTTCTATGATGTACAGCTGCAGCAATGGTCACTTGTCGTGATGAAGTAATAGGCAAAGGTCTAGAACAGCATCAGCACATGAAGAAACCCTTAAGTAAGTACTACTCTCCAAAATCAGCATGCACACTATGGAGTGTGAAGAAGAGAAGGATCAGCTCCCAAAAAACTCCTTCAAATCTGCAAATACTCCTCCTTGAGTCCTCCTAGCTCTTCACCCTAGAGCTTGAGCTATACTAGCTTGAGAACTGATGGTTATATGAGATCAATAATAGACTCTTTATATAGCCAAAGCTGAACCACGAAAACCTGCCTGAAATACAGCTACAAAAGCATAAATCAAACTCGGGTTGATGGCAATGGTCCTGATAATAAGTTCCACAATGAAACGTCATGAGTTAATTACTAACTAGCTCTCTTTGAGAGCTTTCCAGACATATTTTTATTATATTTTTTGGACCCCAAATTGGAAAGCTATAGGCATTTACATTATTTTTATGACTTTAGGTCATTGGCATTGTGTGAACATGCCCAAATTACCTAAAAGTCACTTATCAATAAGACTTGGTCCCAAAACTCCCATAAGTTGATTGAGAATTCTTCAACTTCAGCTTCTCCATCTGCGTCTCTGAATTTCTGCACAAGTTTCTCTTTCTACTTTCTCTTTCCTCACGCAACATCCCACTCGATTGGTGTTTAGAGCAACAAGCATCATCCAAAATTGTGGAGAACACAAAATCTTCATCACAGCTATGGTGTTAAAACTCTCAACTTGTTTTTCTTTAAACGAGTCATCGATAATAGAGAGAAAATAAACACAAGATATGGCAAGGAGTTGGATTGCTCCACAACAAAATCAACTTGATATATTACAAAATAACTTAAGAATCTGGCTTCCAAGTGCTCAAGATAGCTCTCACACAAGTGTCAAGAAGCTATGGTACAAGGTGTATATATGTGCATATTATGTGGTTTTTATATAGATTTGGGACACTAACAAAAAAACGCTACGAAAAAAACTAAAAAAATTTTGAAAACACATCTACACACATTTTCTACCACAAAAAGAGGGGACAACTTTTGGGCGACTTTTTGATGTTTTTTGTTTTATGTTTATAGCTCAATACGAACCCTTGGATCAAATCTATGAGATGTTGCCATGTGTCAGTACAACTTTGACTTTTATTGTTTGACTTTTGCCCAAAAATTAAGGCTTGACTTCTGACCCTCAATTTTTTGCCAAATAGCCAAGTGTTATATATGATTGGATAGCTCTTGAAGTATACTATCCAAAGCTACAATAAAAAATTTTGCATATGTTTGACCATATTTGACTTTGCCATATTCTAAAACCTTTTCTAAATTTTGTGCAGCTCGTTTATGGAAGGTTGCTATTTCTAACAATCCACTCCAAACCTGACACAAGAGGCATCTGCCAGGTAGGTATTTTGTTAGCTGAAATTTTGTCTTGGTTAGGTATTTTGTATATTTATAATTATATACATTGTTATGTCATGCAAGTGTCCACCGACCTTGTACATGATGAGTCCTCTTCCAACACACGTCACAAAGAGAGCTCACTCATCCCTACTCTTGTCAACCAAGTGCTACTTGGAAGGTCAAAGACAAATATATGGGATGCCAGTATTGACATCATAAGCATGCTAGTAATAAATAGCATGTAGACTCAAACATTCTTCCTCAACTCTCAAGGTTGGCCAAGCCTATCTAGTTAAAGTCATATGCTTTTAACTATACGTCACACACACACAAGATGATTTGGCTTAACATGTGTCATGCGAAATCTGTAGAGGTGGTTTCTTCAACCACTCTAGCAACTTCGTCTTGTAAGAAATTTCATCTGCAACTATGGCTTATTCTTCTTTTTAATAACAATATTCTCATTTTACATACCACAATGTTTACACTTTTCGAATTTCTTTGCCATAGGTGCAAATGCCATGTACTTACCATCTTTTGACTTTAATCTTTTCCCCACCTTTTGTATTCTTGCTACTACCCTGACAAGATTAGGATTTTTATTGTTCTTGGAAAATAGTAACAATTATATTAGACTTTTGAGGAGAATTGCTATTGCAATCTCCTCTAATATGAAATGGCCCATCCCTGCTAATTGAGCTGAATAGCTATTAGCTCTTGAACTTATTTATATGCTCTACCACTAACACTGAATTGTCCATTTCCAATTCAAAGAAGGAGATAAGAACTGAAATAAAAGTTTGTGAAGTCCTTGTCCCAAAAATTCCCTCCAACTTTATTCATGCTTCCCCTACACTCTTGATACCTTCAAGGTGATGAATGTATTCAATGCTTAAACTCATACCTATAATAGACGAGGCCTTTCTATTTTTGGATATAATGGCTGCATCAAGTCCTTGAATTGCAATTGAGGTTGTGACCTCTCCCAAAGTTGTAGGAACAGCTGCCCCTCTTGCTTGGGTACTCCTTGCTCCACCTTGATGAGGATGATGATGATGGACTTTGAGCTTGTTGGGATTGTGTACCATAAAGTGCATCTGTTGTGTGCCAATCGAATTCTCCTTGTCCTAGCCACTTCACTTGTGCTTCAACTTCATCCCATAGATCCATAATCATGAGATAGTATTGAAGATGGGTTTGCAAAGTGTGGAAGTTGTTTCCAATGAAGTTATCAACTACTACATGGAGGAGGATGCCATATCTCTACTATGTATTAACTTAAGCAAAGTAATGCTCAAGTTACTCTCACACTCTCACAAACCTGCTTTGATACCAATTGTTGGTCTTTGAGGCCAACGATCAATATAGAGACAACGTAGAGAGAGAGAGAGAGAGAGATACAAGAGAGACAAAATAGACAAAATATGGCAAGGAGCTAGATTGCTCCACAAAACTAACTCAATATATTACAAAAGAACTTACAGATCTTGCTCCAAGTGCTCAAGATAGCTCTCACAAAAGAAGCTATGGTTCACGTACAGAGAAATTTCACTCCAACATGCAGAGCGAAAGTTATCGAGCCTCTTCTAAAAATTTTCATGTTAGACACCTTCTTATTCAAACTTGATTCAGTCACAACTTAGAGATCCAGTGACTCTGACATTTTGTCCACAAATAGTACACACTCTTAGCTTTCCAACAAGCTAAAGATCACTCCAACTAGAGTTCATATGACTAAGAAACTAACTATCTAAAGATTGACTTCTTGTCAACTCAAATTAAGCAAAAAATGAGGTTCAGAAAAAGAAGAATCTAGTAGAGATATTTATAGAAGACATGATAGAAGAGATAAGCTTTCCAAGAAGATAGTATGTACATTAAATGGATATCTACATAGAGAGATATGACCTTCACAAGTTGGCAGTGTACAGAAAGATATGTTGTTGGAATACCTATGTACATTGTACCACACTATTCAGGGCAATTCTGATATCCATTGGTGAAAGAATGATCAACATATGCTTCTACACCATCTCCTTGTCATCTCCATGGATTTTCCAAAAGCCTTCTATATATAGAGATATGTGCATGGGATCTAATCTTGTCTCTCTTTACCTACCCTTGCATCTTCTTTCACCTTCTTACCTTTCACTTCTAGTCCTTTGTCCTGTTTCCTTGGGTGACTTCTAGTGCCCCAAATCACTCCATATGGATAAGGTTCCATCTTATTTGTGTACTTCATCTCTCCAATCATATTTTGGTTATCATCCATGCCATAAATAACTTTGCCCCTTTACTTCAAGACTCTCCTTCAAAATTATGAGTATAGTCTCTATGTCTTCAAGTTTTTTTTTTAATGAGTCGAGAATGGCCCCAAGCAGACTTACCCGCTTAGAAGGCAGAATCTATCCACCGCTTCATCTTCCGAAGAAGACTTATACATGACCTTGCAACCAAAGACTCTGGTCAACGGATCTCGGAGGCACAATGCCGTGAGATACCCAATGCCCCTCTATGTCTTCAAGACCTAGCCTTTAATTGACCTTACAAAACTTGATATAAATACATATATGATGAAGAGGTAAATAATATCAGGTGAGTATGTGTCAAACCTCACAATTGGAGCTTTCACAAGTTCCATAACTTTCAACACTCCTCCTCAGTCTACAATTGGGAGTCCATGCTATTCCCAAATATTATCCTCTTCACCTTTTGCTTTTACTACCCTCATATCTGATTCTTTGATAGGTTGTTGATCTCCCTTCTTTGCTTCCAAGCTTCTTTGGCTTTCTTTCCAGCTTCATTCTTTCTTCTTTGGCTCTTAGCAAGAGCTCTTCTTGAATCTCTAGCATAAACCATGCTTCATGCAAACTTATACAATGAAATGAGATCACCTTGGATGTATAATCTTTGGTTCTTCACTCTCTTCCTTGTTGTCCTCTCTTTGCAAATCTCTCTTCTTCTATACCTTCATGGTTTCATGTCTTCTAAGCTTTTGTTCTTTGCTTTGATCCTCCGTTGTCTTTGGATCATCTTCGACTTTGGCTATGGTTATAATTATTGCACTCCCTTTGAAGTTGTGATGATTGTCATGCTTTCGTCCAACGTGTCTTCGTGACTTCTTTTGTTTTTATCATGGCTTCTCCTTTCCTTCTAAGCACTCTCTTCATAGTGGTAGCTACTCTTAGTCCTTCAAAGTTACCTTTTATGGCTTCTCTTAGTCTTTTTTTGAGTGTGACTACTACTCTTCCAAATCTGAAAATTGTGTTGGCTCCACTTTTTCTTTGGACTCTTCTTGGATCTTCCAAGCTAGCACCCTGTTGCTTCATAATCTTTTCTTCATGTTTCATGACTACTTGTACAATGTACACTTGCAAAATCAATAATGAGCTGATCATACATGAACTCTTTCATGAGTTCCTCTTCATGTGAAGCATTTATAGCTTCCATATCTTCCAAGCTTTCTTCATCACCTACAAAACAAGACAAAAATCCTCAACACTTGAGAGCTCATCCACATGCTCTCTACATGCTTCCTTGAGGTTTACGATAGGAGACATCTTCTTGAGCTCCTCTTTTTCTTTGTTTTTATGGTACCTATGAAAGAGAAAGAATGTCACTGGTAATGATTATACAAGTCATACTTTCCCTTTTGTTTGATGGCCTTTTTCCTTACAAAAATTTAATGGCAATGGTTGAAATGCTCCCCAAAGCTTAGCACATTAACATTGTGCTCTTCACATTAACATTGTGGTCTTCGGACTTCTGACCACGTTCAACATTAGCAATGGTGCTTCTTGCACCTAACAAGGCTTTCCATTCCTCTTGGGATGGTCTTACTTGTCTTTACATAAGCTTGTCACTCTCTTTGGTGGTCTTTACTAGCCTCAACCTTTCATTGGACCTTCAATTGTTCTTTGGTGCTTTTTGCACCTAACAAGGCTTGCCGTTCCTCTAGGGATGGTCTTACTTGCCTTTACATAGGCTTGTCATTCCTCTTGTATGGTCTTACTCGCTTTTACACAGGCTTGCAACTCTCTTAGGTGGTCTGACAAACCTAAACCTTTGACTAGACCTTCACTTGGTCTATGCTTGGAACTTATCACCACACACAATGTGGAACTTTTCTCTTTACTTCAATCCTTAGCTTTGCAAATGGACTTTTATACCTTTCTTCAGCTTCAACCAATTTGTCACACTTCTCTCGGGTGACTCTTTCTTCTAGTTTGTCGCTTGCTTGTTGCTCCTTGCAACCTTGGGGAATGTCTTCAAGTCCTTATTAAATCTTCAACACTTTATTACAACCCTTCTTTGGAGTCTTCTACTCCTTGCACTTTAAGCTTGGTTGGGAGGCTCAATTGTAGGCTTCAACCTTCTTCGATGTCCTCATCTTCTCAAAATGATCTTCAACTTGATGGAAGCCTGCTTTGAGTTTGATGGTAGAGCCCTTGACTTCTAGCAATCTTCAAAGCTCGTTTTGTTTGTCTTCAACTCCTTCAACTCTTTGAAATCTTTCAAGGGTCATATCATGGGGACCCTTGCTTTGACCACCTTCAATTTTGGCTCCAATCTTCAAGTCTTCAAAACTTCAAGTGCACACACTATGTGTTTGACAACCTTTTAGCTTGGGCTCCTTCCTTCACTTTGGCTCCAAGTTTTATGTCCTTACTTAATGCAAGCTTTGTGCATATCTATTTTCTTTTGCAACTTTACCTCAATGGGTTTTAGCCACAACAAGATACATCCACAAACTTAATACATAGAAGCCTTCCATTTTGTCGATCTTCATCGCATCAAAACATATGTACTTTCAGCTCATCTATGGCTGAACATGAGCAACCTTTAATGCTTCAATATCATGCTAACAAATCCACATAAGCATGCATACAAACCACCAATCATTCAAGCATATCTTCAACCCACTTTATGCCGATTCATATGGCTACATAAACCTGAAAATATTAAGCTTGTATATGCTTTACAAAACAGCCTATTACTCATCCACACATCATGAAACATGCATATATATTCTCCTTCACCACATATGCATACATTCTTGCATATTAGACATCAATCATCAACTCTAAATTCAGCTTATATTCAGTCTAAGCATGGCAGTCCAAAACTGCATTACATAAGCATCTTCATTGCATATAGTCTTTGCACCAAGTAAGAAGCATATAATACTATCATCAAGCTTACATAAAAGCTTCAATGTTCAGACATGTACATAATAGAATATTGCAGTATTCAATTGAACGCCATATCTAAAACATGCATACAATGTTCATATACAACTAGATGTAGTTGCTCATCCAAGATTCTTTGTTTGAATCTTCTTCTTCTTGTATAACCTGCTCATAAGGCTTCATTCAAGTGATTTGTATCATTTATAGCAAGATTCAACGATCAACCATATTTAGAGAGAGTAGGACAAGAGTGTATGACTTCAAATAACATAAAGCAACAAAATTTTCTTACATACAGAAGCTTCAACTCCATAGTGCACGAGTGCTTCACACTCCATGTAGAATCGTAGGCTCATAGCTCCAAGCTTTTCTTCGCTTTCTCTGAGTCTTCTTCAAGCACTCTTCTTTATGCAACCTTGTGCTCCAATACCAATGTTCTAATACCAAAGCTCTGATACCAAAATGTGAAGAAAATTCACTCCAATATGCATAGCAAAAGTTATCGAACCTCTTCTAGAAACTGTCCAATTAGACACATGCTTCCTAAAACCTAAAAAAGTGAACTTTTTCATGACTTACTAATGTTTTTTTATTTATTTCTATGGTTCAATATGAATCCTTGGATCAAATCTATGAGATGTTGCCATGTGTCACTTCAACTTCAACTTTTAACAACCTATTTGACTTTTTATCAAAAATTAGAGTTTGATTGTTAACCAACAATTCTTTGTGAAATACCCAGATATTATATACAATTAGATAGCCCTTGAAGTATACTTTCCAAAACTATAATAAAAAATTAAGCACATGTTGACTATTCTTTACCATTTTTCACATGCTTTGACCATATTTGACTTTGCCATATTCTGAAATCTTGTATGAGGTTCGTGCACCTTCCTTGCGGAAGACTGCTATTTTTAACAAATTGCTCTTTAAAACTAGATGCCTACTTAAGGTAAAGTAGGGTTTTAGAACCTACGTTCTCTATAAGAACCCTTGGAGCCAAAAAGGGGAGCAATGACTTGCTATGTAGACATACTAAAAGAAACTTTTCTCTAAAAGTGCCAAAGTACACAATCTTGATGGTCATATGAAAACCTAGATATGGTGTCCATGCCCGCGTAGCCTAGTGGTTTGACACCTTGAGTCTCTGGGAGGAAGTCCTGAGTTCAAGTCTTGGCTCAAGATATCTTTGAGTTCCTCAAAGATGGTTGCCTCTACCTTACGAGGTCGGGAGTGTGAGTGTATCCAATTCATTGTACTCTCAAAAAAAGAAAAAAAAAAAGAAAGTCTAAATATGGTATTGATAAAAAACTCAATCTTGTTCAAAAGAACTTTCAATCTAAACTAGATGGAAGGAGACACTAAGAATTATGAGCTAAGATCAAATCTTAATCACAATCTTTGAAATTAATTCTCAAAAATAAAAGATTTCATGAATAAGAAGCAAAGTAATCTAAGTGTCCTAAAGCAAAGTGTAAAACTAAATCCTTTATGTTCACAAAAGAAAATTCAACCAAAAAATTCAGATTGTATTCAAGTTCATAAAAGAACAATAATTCTCTAAATTCATGGCGAAAAAATACCTTTGGATGACATACATGCTTCAGCCCATACATATTCTTGGGCCTCTATTCCTTCCCGCCTTCACATGAGAGTGATTGTTCTCCCACAACAATCTCTCCCTCTATCCAAACACCATCCGTGGGAAGTCTATGTTCTTCCCCCTCCTTTGTTGCAATAAGAGGTGTAAAGCCATGGCTCCCCTCATGATGATGATGATGATGATGATGATGATGGAAAGAGCTAAGGATCCAACTACTTACCGCCATGGAAATACAAGGTGTAAAAACTTAGCTATATGTCAAATCCGGGGCTTGCTTGTGCTCCCCTTGCCCCGCCCTCCTGTTTAAAGCATCCCATACAAGCTCAACACCTCCAAGGGGCAAGGGCTCAATGCCTATTGTGGACACCCCTTCCCGTAAAGGGTGGATGAATGTAAGCCTTTCGGCATGTTCAATGCTCACCTTCGGACGCTCGGCCGTATGGCTCATTATTGGCTCCGGCAGACGGCCTCAAAGGCATCCTTGTATGGCCTTGAGGCAAGTCAAACTCGTCTCTTCAATGGGGTCGTAGGGCCATCCCTTCCAAAGCTCTACTATAGTGGGCTTCGGGCTCTGTTATTTCGACTGTGTCAGGCATCTAACCCCTGCTTTGTGGGATGTGAGGGGTCCCATGGGTACTAAGTCGAGCGTCCGAAGGTGAGCATTGAAACTTCCTTTATTAAAATTTAAAATTATAAAAAAATAAAAATTAAAAAAAAAAGGAGAGAGAGAGAGAGAAAAAAAAAAAAAGGGTAGGAAGCATATCAAATCCATACCACCAACCCACACAAGTACGAGTGTAGGGGAAGATCAGTCAAGAGAGACCAAAAGTCAAGTCATGGTGTACATGATAATGACGCAAAAGAGCCCCTGAGTATTATTCATAGGACTCGAGATACACCTCCTATTTCACAATGGCCAAACATAAAGCCTCCTTCCCGAACATGCTATAGACTCCCTTTCAAATGTCTTAAGAGGGTGTAACCGACACAAAACGTCCCCTTCTTGTCACGCATGATATTGATAACAGATGTGGTAATAAAGAGAGAGAGAGAGGGGGGGAAAGAGATTGTATTTTTTAAAGCTCACCCTTATACTGTAAATTTCATGGCTAAGTATTAGACCTAAAAGCTTTTTTACAAATGTCCAAGAGCACACATCACTCAAACTCAAGACATTCAAAATGAAAAGCTAAAATTCGATACCAAGAAAGATTCATGATAAACTCATATTTCATCTTTACAAAGATCAAGACCCATGTAGCTCAATGAACTTCTTTGCCATCAAATTACGAGACCTTTGCTATCGATTTGTCCCTAACATAATCCAATATAGATTGCATGGACAATTTACAATTGTATAACAAATGCCTATCATACACTTCACTTAAGTGTATTTCTCATTGCATAATTGCACAATCATCATCATGTATTAAGTAACTTATTTGAATAACGCAAGTCAAAAATACGAAAGAATACTATATAGACATGTGTGATTTCCTAATGTAATAGAAGTATGTGCATGTATGAGAACATTGTACAATACAGCACATATACGTGAGCTCTTGACATATGCATCATGATAGATTGCAAGGCCAGTGTAATGGAACGACATACATCTATGAAAAAGTAGCATGCATTGCATTTATGAAAGTAGCATGCATCGCATTTATGAGAGTAGCATGCATCGCATTTATGAGAGTAGCATGCATTGCATTTATGAAAGCAGCACATGCAAATGAGTTTGTTGTATGGTTGATGCATAAATTTGTGTGTGTGTGAGAGAGATAGAGAGAGAATTTGCATTACCACAAGCACATTGTGAGTACACTTTCACCCCGATGTGAAAACTTTATTCATAGACTCCACCAGTAGAAATTTAATCGAGACAACCTTGATCACTACATATGGGGAACTAATAACGATGCTAAACAAAAACATGGTAATGTACTTAACATGACTTTATCATGCACGTCTTACATAAAAAATATAAAAGCAAGAAACTTTAGTCACAATAACAGATTAATGCTCCAACTGAATCAATAAAAATCAGACTGTTACCTGCTGTCTTTGAGGAACTGGTAGTGGTGCTAGCTTTGGTTGCATTGGCATATTTGCACAAAGACCACTTGACATTCCTCTGCCTGGTGTAGAATGCATATTGATGCCCAGGGCTCCTTGGACACCACCTGGGCCCCTATTGTGTGCAGATCTAGCACCACCATATGAACCATCGCTGGAGCTCACATGTACAGCTGCTCGATGTGTGTTAGGAGTACCCCTAGAAGAACCACCATGCATATGGCTACTTGGGGGATTGTTTCTCATCACAACACTAGCCATGTGCCTACCAGGATGTCCAGAAGACTGGCTACTGAAATTCCCAAACATGTTACCTTTTCCCACAGCATGTGGATTCACTGACTGTTCATCATTAACCATACCACTTGGATGTGAACTTGCATTCCCCATTCCATGCTTGCCCTGTCCCTGATTGAAAGAATTCGCACCAGTGCTGTGAGGATAGTTCTCATTTCTTCTCTCAGCTGGACCACTATGGGATACAGTATGAGTTCCACATGGTTGAGATTGAGATGTACCAACTGGAGGTAAACCACGGGGAAATGGAGATCCAGCTTGTGGAGGAGGTTTAGGAGGCAAAGGCTTTTCATATTGTGTCGTGTTAGTCTCTGTATTCCAATAGTAGATATAGCCTGTACTTCCATCCACCAAAGCCTTCCATGGAGGAGGCAGTGTTGGATCAGATGGAGCAAAGTGGACACCAGGTTTTGGGGCAGCAGCTTCCATGGTTTCTTTCATCAGATACTAGTACCTGCGCAACAAAGAATGCAATGAAATGAGCCCAACTTTATAATAAAATATAAATATATCAGCAAATAAACAAATAATCTGAATATAAATAAGCATATTTATTTATGAATATTAGTAAAGATGTCAGTATATACAAACATACATACACGCATACATACATACATGCATTCATACGTACATACATACATACATACATACATACATACATACATACATGCGTACGTACATACGTACATACATATGTACGTACATACGTACATACATATGTAAGTACATACATACATACATACGCACATGCATACGTAAGTGCATACATAAATACGGACACACACACACACATATATATATATACATATATATATATATATATATATATATATATATATATATATATATATATATATATATATATATATATATATATATATATATGTGCGTATGTATGTATATGCACATGCATACGTAAGTACATACATACATACGGACACACACACATATATATATATGTGTGTGTGTATATATGTACTTATGTATGCATGTGTGTATGTATGTACTTACATATGCATGTACATAAATACATAAGTTCGTACATACCTACATACGCACATGCATACGTAAGTACATACATACGGATATAAACACACATACACACACACACACACACACATATATATATATATATATATATATATATATATATATATATATATATATATATATATATATATATATATATATATATATATATATATGTGTGTGTGTGTGTGTGTGTGTGTGTGTGTGTGTGTGTGTGTGTATATGTGTGTTTATGTCCGTATGTGTGTGTGTGTGTGTGTTTATGTCCGTATGTCCGTGTTTATATATATATATATATATATATATATATATATATATATATATATATATATATATATATATATATATATATATATGTGTGTGTGTCTGTGTGTGTGTGTATGTATATACTATATGCCTATGTACATGTACATGTACATATACATATACATACATACATACATACATACATACATACATACATACATACATACATACATACATACATACATACATATATATACATATATATATATATATACACAAACACATGTCACACACTAGAATGAATCCAAGCAACCCCAAATTCACCCTCAAATGAAAGTGTACCTATAAGCCCATGGTAGTCAACCAC
This sequence comes from Ceratopteris richardii, assembly GCA_020310875.1. NCBI lineage: Eukaryota > Viridiplantae > Streptophyta > Polypodiopsida > Polypodiales > Pteridaceae > Ceratopteris > Ceratopteris richardii. The sequence goes on from CM035411.1 coordinate 114,352,782, forward strand.
AAGACCATATAGCATATCAGCCCCATTATGCACTTTATCAGCTCAATACTATGACATCCCCACTAACGTCAGCAGTGCCCAATAGTATGTATAGAACTCAGAATGGACACATGCTCATACACACACCCCACGGCGCACACACACCACAAGCATGAACTCACAAGAAGCTCTACGAACTATATATGTATGTATGTATGTATGTATGTATGACAAATATATGTGTGTTACTTACTTGTATATTTGTAAGTATTTGCATCTCCATATATTTATCTTTACAAATATTCATATTCTCAAATATTTAAATGTTCGAATATTTATACTTGTAAATTGTAATTAATTATATTTTGGAAATTTGTATTCATTAGTATTTATATTTGAAAATACTAGTATTTCGATTCATTGTTAAATAATTAGATTTATAAATCTATGTAATCGTGTTTGAGCTTATATTAATGTTGCAATGCCAAACTGCATTATTGCTGTGGTATTCGGCGAAGGTAGTTGTTGATCGAACATAGAAACAGATTCCGATCCATTCTCTCCAAAGAACAAACAAAATATTAATGTCGGGGGAAGGCCCCTCCGCATTGAAAAGCTTACCCGTAATAAGGTTAATCCGATAAGGATGGCGATATGGATTACAAGTATCGGCACGTTCGCTAGATACTGTTTGACGATCGAAAATGCGATATCGTCGAAAGACACAGAAGAAAGGACTTGTTGCAGCCCTAAACCAGTCTTGATTGGACTCAGACACACACATATAGGTTCGGTTACCGTTAAAAATGGTGGGAGACGATTGTAGGCAGCCTTTTGGCCTTGGCCTCAATTCAAGGATTGTAAGCGATGCAATATGCGAGCCTTCTTACACTTGCGTATCTACCATTACACGATGAAATGGCATGCTTACCGCCTAAACTACATTGGAACCATTCAACACATTCTTCCCTTTTTTTTAAGAGAGTTCAATTTTATCATCTATGAAGTTATTGAAAGAACAAACGCACACATTTAACGATCTTTTTTATCCTTCACATTCAAGAATTCACACCAAACAGATTTGCACTTCTTGAATCAAGAGACTCAAGGGATTACCTTTACACCACTCTCCCTCGAATACCATTCACACATCTTCTTTGTTACCAAAGTAGTTTTATGATGGCATATAATTCTTTATATGAGCAAAAATTTGAACAGCATACACACACTCGATCTAATAATGTAGATGCACCTTTCACATCCCACAATTACAAGGTGTTCATAATCAAACAAAATTTGAACGTGGATCATCAATCCAACTCACTCAAGGTTTCACCACTAGGCCATACCCACTCAACATGAAGGCATATAATGTGTTACAATGTGGTTATTAAACATACTTTCAATAATAAAGACGGTGAAGGAGCACATCTTAAGAGGACTTTGGCTTAGTGTTTTCTTATTTAATCAAATACATGAACGAATTTATATCCATGGGATTCATGTATCTCATAAAGAAAATCCAAGCAATCACCTCAAGATTAACAGTTCAATTACCATTTTGAGGTTAAGAGGGCATAAAGGCCAACATGATATTGATTTTAAGGCCAATCTTTTTAGCTCAAAGGTCATTTATTTTACATGTTCAAGCTTCAACTTGGATCCAACATTGATCAAGGCTCACATACCCTACGTGATAGTGGTTTGAAGGTCAGTTTTTATGGTTTGAAGGTTATTTATTTTACATATCAAAGGTCAAACTTAGATGCAATGTTGATCAACATCTCACATACCCCTTGGCGATGGATATTTTCGACTATCTATGTGAGATAATATCGCCATTACCCATAACACCATAACATTTGAGCATTCAAATGGTAGTGTGAGATTCCAATGGTAGTCCCCACAACAATCCCAACAATTCCATGCTTGAAAACATTATCTATGGATCTTTGACCAAGGGGGAGCAATCATGTGACCATCTATTCCTAAGATTGACCAAATTGTCCCACTCCCTCAACATTCAAATACTATCTTCTATTTTCCTTAAATTCTTCTATGTATTTTTTCCTCTTTTCAAGTTGACATTATCCTATATTAAATGTCACAATACTCCTCGAAATAACACTTAGATGAGAAAAATGGTAGTTTGCTGTATGAAGTTGTGAAACTAACCCATTGAAACTATATGATCAAAACAGAGGTAATTTGCATATACTCAAAACATTAAAAAAAATTAAATAGAAGTACCCTTGAGAAATAGAAGATGGCATTTATATGTTGAGTAAGGTTGCATAATGTGTGCAATGATCTTAGGGATGAATAGCCCATAATCGATCCTCCTCACTTAGGCATAAAAGGCATGGAATTTTTGGGATTATCATGGGATAATTGGTTGTGTAGCATCCAACTGAATCTCTAAATGCCATCCACCCATTCAAATTTATTGGTATGTCACTAATGCTGACACTATATTACCACAAAATCAAATTTTACCAAGTTTTAAACGAGATGTGGGCTTTTATGGGCATTAAATTATATTGACTCCCATTAAAGCTATATAAGCATGGCCTATGCGAAGATTTACAAAGCATTGCACACTAATAAACTCTTCATCTATAGTATGTCTAGATCATCGTTTTAAGCTCCATATTGGGAATGCACAAGTGGACAACACCATCTTTGTAGTTGCATTATTCTTCGTACATGAGAATTTGAGTTCTCTATCTCTTAGTCTGCATTATTCTCATCTTTGTCTATTGGTCTACTTCATTGTGCTATTTTTCTTATAGTCGCATCATTATGGAAGCTTCTTGAACCCATTTCTTGTATCATTGATTAAGTCATCACAAAGCATTTTGGAAGACTCTTAGCTTCCATCCAACGCCTACATAAGGAGGGGATACTCATAGAGGTCACCATTGTTGTCAGTACCAACCTTGTGAGCTCAAGAAGTCATGACCTCCAAGTAAGTACCTCTTCATTTCCAATTCATGTTATTGTCTAGTTCCCATTTCTAACCTTGTTGTCTTGTAAACTTGTAGTTTGAGATCTTGTCCAATTTTTGTTGTATCTTGTTCATCTTTGCCAAGGTACAACTTATGGTCTTCATATTGTGTTTCATTCCTATGGTTGCAGGTTTTGGCATCCCCTGCATCTTGTATATCCATGTTATCCATACCTCCATTCCTAGATTGTGAGACCCTTTGTACCTTTTCCATCTTGCATTCCATACTTGTTAGTCTTGATTTATGGGACTTCTAGTGCTCATTTTTGGTATTATATCCCTTTCATTGTTATCATAATCAAAAATATATTCTATTAATCTTGTGTTTATAAGTTCATAGTTATCCAAACTTATGAACCCAAGATAGAGAGCACAAACAAAAACAACAAACAAAAGCAAGAGGTTGCACAAAAAATAAGATCAATATAAGACATGAAAAATACAAACAAGAAATTAAACCAAAACAAAATGAACCACACTAAAAAATAATAATCAATATTAGTCCAATCCCAATGTTTGGTCTAATCCCAGTGAGCACAAACCAATCTCAATAATAATAATAAACCAATCTTAGTGAGCACAAACCAATCTCAGTTAGTCTAATCTAAGTGTTTAGTCTAATCTTAGTAATAATAATAATCGTGTGTTTAGTGTAATCTCAGTAAGCACAAACCAATATTCCCTTGAATTTTTTACAATAATACCCTATCCTGACTAAGGTGAAACAATTTTGAATTCACTTCAAAATATCTAACAATAAGTTAAGAACTTGACTCAATGACATATGTAGTTTAATTTATCACATCATACTCATCTGGGTTTAATTATTCATGAGATGAAAGAAGAAATTAGGAATCTTCAAGACAATCAAGGAAACATACAAATAACTTATTGGCATAGTTAGTCTTCAATGAACTCATTTAAGATCTACAGTCTAAGAATGTCTAATGGTGATCATTAAAAAAAAAGGGTATTAGAACAAGGTAAACTTTCTATTTGCATGCAGAATCTGGTTGACCCTCTTGGTATGACCATTTGTCTGTGGACGATCACCACTACTCATTTTCAATGACACTTTCAGTTTGCCAAATACAAACTTCCAGAAGTGTCTTATGAATCTAACATCCCTATAGAAAACTATGGATGTCGATAAACCATGCAATCTAAAGACATGCTGGATAAACAACTCTATTACTTGTGGAGCTTTTATCATCTCCTACATGGGTATGAAATGAGTCATCTTGCTCAATCTATCTACCACAACTAGGATAGTATCCTACTTCCTTTGGGTCCACAGTAACCCCACTATGAAGTCCATGGATACATTTGGATCTGTAAAGGATGTAAAAGACATAGTGTCTTTACCCTTTCTACCTTGTTGACTTGACACATAAAGCATTGTTGAACATAAGTGTGGACATCTCTGGCTAATCCAGGCCACCAAAATGTTCTTCTAACAAGTGGTATTGTCTTATCAACACCAGGACGCCCTACGCAAGGAACATCATGGTTATCATGCATGACTTTTCTTCTTGAATCTCAAGAATCTAGTACACAAACCTTTCCTTTCCATTTCACTATTCTGTTCTCCTTTGAGAAATTGGAATATGGACTAGACTTGTTTGCTCTACTAGGGGAAGAAATAGCTAGAACTGCCTCATCTCCTATAATAGAGTCATCACTGATGGCTCTAATAATCTATAACAAATGTGGATCTTCCACCTGTGCTTCCTTTATTTCTTGAAGTAATGATATTTCTAGAATTGTAAAGCTCATTTGATACACTATTCGTGATAATGCATCAGCTACTATATTCTCTTTGCCTCTTATGTATAGGATTTCCATGTGAAACTCTTGCATGAGCTTAGCCCAACAAGCATGTCTGCCTCGAAGATTTGGCTAACCACAGGAGCACTTTAAAGTCTGCACCATAAACATAGTGTCTCTAGACTTTAAGAGCATGCACCACTGGATACAAATCCTATTCATGCACTAGCCATTGTGTTGTGCACTACTTAACTTTTTGCTTTCAAAAGCTATTGGACTGCCATCTTGGCTCAAAACTTCCCCTATGGCTATGCCACTAGCATCTGTCTCCAACTCAAATGGTTTTTGTGGATCTACCTATTGATATATTTAGGTAGTGATGTGTGTGAACACTCTAGGACTATGAGGGCACTTTTTTCCCTCTTTAGGAGGTTTTTTTCCCCAGCTTCTATATATGCATATTGTCCTAACGGGTCACTTATCTTTGTACATTCTAGTGGTAATACATTCAGTATTGTGTGTTTTGCTCCACACTTCTTCTTCTTCCTTTTGTTGTTCACGTGCTTCCACGGACATCTAACTCCAATAATTGGTATCAGAGCAGGTCGCTGCTTCATCTAGGGCGTCTTCAAATAGCTCTCCGATCACAACCTCAAAATTGCACGAAATTTGGTGAGCATACTCAGGATGATTAGGAGATCAAAATATCTTCGCTCTATGGTGCCAAAATCGCGATCTGAGCTCGTTTCGGCCTCCGAATGCACTATCGTAGTGCTTGTGCAAGCTATTTTGTCTTTTTGTGCCAAAGATATATATACGTTTTGGTTCTCCAGTATAAGCGTCTCAAAGTCTGCTGCAGGTTTAGCAGAACTTGTCAAGGTAGTTCTGCTCGACTTTTTCAAATATAGTCATTTTTTTGCATCATGGTATTTTTAGTCAGTGGCCATGGTTGAAAGCAGTGATGTATTTCGTATGTTGGTTGTTGATAATAAGTTGGGTGGTATGAATCACCCATTTTGGGCTTATATGATGCATCGTGTATTGGTCGCAAAAGGACCATGGAATATTGTGCAGGGTGTTGGAAAACGTCCTATTACACCTGCAAATACAAGCGATGATGCTGATGCAGATGGCAGCGAAGATGGTGATATTCTGTAGATTCTTGTTTGTGTTGCGATTTCTATTGCACCTACTGTAGAGCAATTTTTTTGGGATGGCAGAGATGCTCATGCACATGCATTGATAGCCTTGTCTGTCAAACGTGCCATTATTCCTCACATTTGCTCTTGCAGAATAGCTAAGGATGCTTGGGATACACTTACCACATTGTACCAAGCTAGGAATGAAGCTCGTGTTACTTACCTCCGAAAACAACTGGAGAGTGAGCATATGAATGAAGGTGATTCTATGGACAATTTTCTAACAAAGATCAAAGATTTGAAGGAACATTTGATTTTTGCTAATGAAGTTATACCAGATAGCTCACTTGTGCAGACCGTTCTGAATGGTCTTCCTGATTCATATCAAAGTTTTGCTTCTACTCTTTGTTTGATGATGAAAGCCGATCCAAATGCCTTGACATTTGAGGAGTTAGTCTCTGTTCTATTGCAGGAAGATCAATCTTGGTAGAACAGGTCCATTATGCGTGTTGTAGATCAAGCTTTCCTGGCTAGTCCGAAGGACAAAGGTAAATGGAGCTCATCTACTAGTAAGCAAAAATCTACAAATGTTGTACATTCGAAGAAGGAAGACAAAGATGAGAAGAAATAAAAAAAGTAGAAATTCTTTTGTAAATATTGTAAAGGAAACAATCATGTCATAAAGAAACTGTCCAAAACTGGCTGCAAAAGAGTCAAAGAAAAAAGAGGCTGGAATGGTTGTTGCAGAGGCCTCTACACCAAAAATAGAGTTTGCTAATCTTGTGCAGAATGAAGAATGGGCATTTACTACTATTTGCAATTTTGACCCATCTTCTCATGAGTAGTGTATGTCTACAGTAGACTCAGACGTTCGGTACTTTGATAGTGGGGCAACCAAGCATATTACCTCATAGTGCAGTTTCTTCACTTCACATAAGCTTGCCCCTACAGGGAATACTATCACATGTGCCAACAACTCCTCTTATCCTGTTATGGGAGTTTGTAAGATCATTCTGACTACTATTGATGGTAGTTCTTTTACATTGTCAGATGCTTTATTTGTGCCAGGGATCAAGAAAAATATGTTATCGATTTTTGCATTAGTTGAGATTGCCTTGGTTGTGAAATTTGTTGATGGCAGATGTACAATTCATGATCTGTCAAATGCCGACATGATTATTGCTTCTTGCATTTTATGTCATAGGTTGTATAAGCTCAAAGACAATGAAAAATCTATGAATGATTCAACATGTGCAATACATGATTCTCAGTCTATGTCAGATGCAAAGCTTTGGCATGCACGCTTTGGTCATGTGAATTTTGCTAGTTTGTTATGCATGTAGAAATCTGAAATGGTATCCTCTTTGCCCAAACTTGAGGCACCCAATAAATATGTATGTGAAGGCTATATTTTGGGCAAAATGAAGCATTCCTCCTTCCCAAAAGATGGTTCAATTTGGGCTACTCAGAAATTGCAGCTTGTTCATAATGATGTATGTGGTCCTATGCAGACACCTTCTTTTGGGAACTATCTTTACTTCGTGACTTTCATCGGTGATTTTTCTAGGCATGCATGGGTATATCCGTTGAAGCCAAAGTCTGAAGTGTTTATGTGCTTCAAAAAGTTTTTGGTTTTGGCTGAAAATCTGTCAGCATGTAAAATGGGGCACCCCATGTTCTGATCAAGGGGGGGAATATATGTCTTCTGACTTTAATGCACTTTTGGTTGAATGTGGGATAAAACATCAGTGTACAATGTCTATTAAACCTCAACAAAATGGAGTTTCTGAACAGAAGAATAGATCACTCATGGAGATAGCGAGGTGTATGGTCAAGAGTCAGGCTTTACTGCATAGTTTCTAGCTTGAGGTTGTTATGTGTGCATCATATGTACTTAATAGGTGTCCCACTAAAGCATTGCAGTCTATCACTCCATATGAGGCTTGGCATGGTCGCAGGCCATCTATTGCTCATCTGCATGTTTTTGGTTCTCGGGCATACGCATTAGTGCCTGAACAACATCGCAAAAAATTGGATGATAAAGCAGTGAAATGTATTTTTGTTGGGTACAGTTCTGAAAGCAAAGACTATCGTCTGTATCATCCACATACTAAATGCATTCTAGTTAGCCATGATGTTGTTTTTGTGGAAGATGCTATTCAGTCACTACTTTCATGTACTAAGGAGACATATGTTAGCTCCAAAGACATGTATGACACTTTGCTGCCTCTTTTTACAGGTGGACAGTCTAGTACTGGTCCTAATTAGGCAAATTCTCAACCTTTATAGGTTTCATGTGATGATGAAGATCCATTTCTGATGCAAATTTACATGATGCACTTATTGATGAGAGAGCATATATTGAGGAGGAAAAAACTATGCCAAAATGGATGGTGCACACTTTGCATGACAACAAATTAGATGCACCTCTATCATATCATACTTATTCTGGCTCTCATAGTGCTTCTTTTGCATCATATTGCTATGCTATGGCTGCCTCTAGTCTCTGTAATGAGAATGAGCTTGTTTCGTTTGATGAAGCACAAGTGTTTGAAAATTCGATGGCTGCAATGCAATCAAAATATGATGCTATCATGAAAAATGGTACCTGTTCTTTATGTGACTTGCCTCCTAACAAGAAGGCCATTGGCACTAAGTGGGTATACAAGCTGAAGTGCAAGCCTAATGGAACAGTTAACAGGTATAAGGCTAGGCTTGTTGCAAAGGGTTATGCATAGGAAAGAGGCATTGATCTTGATGAGAACTTTGCACCTACATGTCGAATAACTATTGTTCGTAGCATATTTTGGCCTTGAAGACTGCAAACCTATTACCACTCCTATGGAGACATGTTTACGATTGAGTCTTCATGACGTTGGAGATGCATTTGATGTTGTTCTCTATCAGCAGGCTATTGGATGCTTGATTTACTTATGCATTACTCGGCCAGATATTCAGTTTTCCATCTCACAAATGAGCAGGTTTATGCATTGCCTAGATGTCAAGCATTGGCAGCCGGTTAAGCGCATCTGTAGCTCAAGCATAAGCACCACCTCCTTTACTTGTCAATCCACGGAGACGTGAGGACTGGTATGAAGACCGTGAGCATGTGAAGGCACAAATGTGTGAGTGAGAAGCACACTAGCATGCACACACATACACACACACATGCACACAAGGCAAGATCAAAGAGAGGAACAATGGAAAATTTTCTATTGCAAAGAGTTCTCTTACAAAAGCTCAAATCTCTCACAAAATACTAAGAAGCCACCTAAAAAATGAGCTCTTTAGCTCTTTTTATAGTTTTTTGACCAGTTTTGGCTTTGTCCAGACATAGTGTTTGGCCTACTTAAAAATTAGGTTCCAGGGCTTATTTGAAGGCTCAAACGAAGTCTAAAAATTATGAAAATTTATATGTAGATACTTCTAATGCTCCTCAAGCTTGAGGACTCCTCGTCTTGCAAAAAATGGAGCTAAAAAAAGGTGAAATGATATTTACAATGGTTTTAGTGACCAAAATCACTCTTTTTGTAGGGGTTTCTTCTGAAAATTTAACATACACTTATTGGATCTCCCTACTTGCTCCTTCTTCTTGTGCGTCCACTTCTTCAACATGTTCTTGTGCCTTGTTCCTGACCCCGAGTGCTAACACTCCCCCCCTCTTGAGTCTGTCATCCCTGACAGACCCTTGTTGTAGTGGTTGTTCCATGTAGTGCTTTGAGAGGTAGTGTCCATCCTATATGAACAAAAGTTGTCTATCTTCAAATGTAACAGGGTTGATTGTCCAATTCTTCATTTATCACTATGATCCTTTGCAAGTTGTAGTCCCTTGGTGTGTACTTCTTCCTTGGATTCTTGCATGATGATATATTTGTGAGCTTTTAGAAGTTTCTAGTTGCTCAAAAGAGGTTTTCAATGTTGGTCTTGAGCAACTGTCGCTCTGAATTACTCCATAGGTACTAATGTTGTGGCCTGGATGTCCTCTGGATCTTCCAAACATGGCTTTATAGCTTTTATGCCAAGTAATTGTAACTCATAATGAAGGATGGGTAAGTGCATTAGTTCCTGGATTGAAGAAAATATGTGCCCTGTGCACGGCATTGTGCTTACTTGGGGAATGTATTGTAAGAAGTATGGTGCAAAAAATTGGGTCTTGAGCTAAGTGCTCAAGGGCATGCTGATGAAGAGGTTTCCTAATCTATCATTTTTATAGCATTGCCAAAGTAGGGGATTCTTACCCATGGGAAAGGTCGGTTGATGTTTATATCTTCATGTTGTACTCCCATCATGGTGATTGACCATTGGCTTCTCTTTCATTGTTGATGGATCTCCTTGTTGATGGTCCACTGATGAGATGCTTTGAGCACATGGTCCTATCCCTACTTTTTCTCTTTTTTTTTCCTTTTCTTCCCCCTTTTTTGGAGCATCAATTGTGTCTATGCATGGCCTTGTAATGTGGCCCTATATTAAGGCATACTTTGGAAATGCATGACCTGAATGGTGCAAAAGATAGGGTTATGCCAAAGGGACATGGTTGTCGCATGCCGATGCTTCCGATGTTACTTGCCGATGTTGATGTAATCTTTGTTTGGAGGTATCCCTTAGATCTCGATCATTCCTCCTTATAGGGATCTATTGTGAAATAAACATATCCTAAGACTGTCAAGGCCACACTCCTAAGAGAGAGCACGTCTCCACCCATCCAACTCCACTCATATATATACCTCTAGGCCAAGGGGGTGCATGTCCTTGGGGTTGGCCAAGTGTCCAGCCAAGTGTCCCTCATGTGGACTCTTTCCAAAGGGTGATCACATGCCTTCTAATTTCCCAAGGTCTATCACATGCCTTCTAAATCAAATGAGGATTCTTCTCTCACGTACACACAAGGTGGCTCCTAGAGAAGCTTCTCCCAAGACTAAGGTTCCCACACCTTAGGATAAATCAAGCCTAAGGTTCCAACCATTCAATTGCGAGCTCATATGAATAAATACCTCAAGGGTTAAAACCAAGTGTTTCACCCAAAGGTTCAAGGCATGTTACAAGGGTAATTCAACGGCTAGACCAAAACAAACATACATCATATTATAATCTTTAGAATCCATATGTTTAACCCTCGGAACCCATGAATTATACAACATTCTTCGCCCCTTCAACATTTTCGTCCTCAAAAATGTGTGTAGGTATAATATGTGAAGTATTCCCCCGTGCACCATGATCTATACTCTGAGCATGGTCATCTCTCTCTTTAGATTCATTTCCAATAATCAGATAAGGGCTAATCCCTACCTTAATCTGAAAGAAAATGAATCAGGATCCCTGCCCAAATCAATTTTCCCTTAGTCCACCCTAATGTGCATGCATCCTATGGACTAGTGAAATGGGTGGACTTCATTGGTGGTCTTTTTCTTTTGGAACTTTCACAAACCTAGAGCTCCATAAAATAATAAATTTCAGTACACTTTATACTTGCCTAGAATTTATAATTTTAGAGTCTATGATAGAGATCTTATCTCTATCTTGAAAGGGCCAGAAACTAGATTCATCTTCCACTTTCAATAGAAAGGAGAGGAATCTTCAGATGTTCTAAGCTTAACTTATTCTTTTATAGTTCTTTTCAAATACAAATATACATTATTTGTTTTTGATAGGACTTAGCTAAAGATGTGAACTTAGTAAAGTGGGTGTAGTGAGTCCCTGCCAAAACATGCTCAATAAAATGAGGAGAAATACTATCTTCTCATTCCTTGGAAACTTAGGTGGACTTATTTCAATCATCCAGGTTTTCTTGAAACATAGAGCTCAAGTATTTCGAATGATAATATACCCAATCTACAAGTTCATGTCTACAAGTGGATCCCTATCTTGATCATGTTTGATTTTCCTTGGATTAATTCTCATAATAGAGTTTAATCCTTTTGGAAGTTTTTAACATTCAAGACTTAGATCCAAAGATGACTTTAGGAATTGGAAATATTTGGGCCTCTACCTTGTTCTTTGTTAGCTAGTTCTTTCCAATGAGAATCAGTACTAACTATCTTGAACTGATTATGGTTCATACTCGAGATAGTTATGTATACTAACCTCAAAGGTCACCAAGGCTTTGCAAAGAGAAAGAGAGCTTACTAAACCAATTCCTTCAAATCCTCAAAATAATTGAGAATAATGCTTTATCAGGCCATCAAGATACCCTCTAGATTTTCTATTGGATTTTGGATGATTCAAGTTTTGTAGCTTTGGTTCCAAGGTCTTGCAAGAAAGATACCTGCTTCTAGGCATCATATCCGAGATCTTGCTAGGAACATTCTTGAATCACTTATTGTCACCAAAGATTCGAAAGAGGATCTTTTATAGATCATTCTTTCATTCAAGGTTATTATACTTGAATAGGCTTGACTTTACTTTTGGAGTTTAACTTGGTAAACTCCCAAAATTCTTTACCCTCTTACTTATCCAAATTTATTGTTCCATATAAATTTGGCTATGCATTTTATTAAGAAAAATGCATCTGCTTAAGAGGATAAAGGATTGCCTTTTCTAGGATAAATGTCATGTTCATTCTATTTTACCCTTTTGTTCATACAACTAGGTGTATTAAATTAGTTCAAGGAGGTACATTTCTTCACCTCATAATGAACCTAAGACCTTAATCTAAATGGTCTTATCTTTAAGGCTTATCGTGATGTTTCCTATTAGATCTTGAGCCTATTTTCTCTCTGGCCATCAGAGAAAAATCTCAATGGGAGTTAGTTCTCACTGTCCCATACCAGTGAGTTCTTTCTCCAATCCGTAGAACCACATCCTTAATGTTTCCACCTTCTTTGCTCTTATCTTTTCAACACTCTCTGATCATTTACCATGATCATGAATTCCATCTTGGAACTCCTTGGCATCATTTTCATGAGAGCAAAGACTAAGGTTTTTAATATAGTGCCAATTAATTCAAAGGTCTCTTTAGGTTGACCTTTGAACTTTACTTGGTATCACACTATAAAAGGGTTTCATCTTTTTGACCAATGGAGGCCTCTTGAATTATCCAACCATAAAAGGTTTGATATGTTTGACCAAGTTAGGTCACTTGGCTTTCTCAAAATTCCTCCAGCTAATTTAATCATGAGATAAGATCAAGTCTTTTCTCCTTTAGATCCCTTTCTCAATGATATTTACCCATGGGATTTTCTTGGGATCTTCAACTCATACCTTCATGAGTTGATATCGTTGCTTGAGTCTTCAACATCATGTTGATGTTTTTCAAACCATTAACTATTCTCCTCTTAGGGATCAACAATTATATGTCCCTTTTGACTTAAGCAAGTTGCCATGCTTATCGATCCAAACTTTGGATCCATCTTTATCCATTCAAAAATGCCCTTACTCTGAATATGCTTCAAGTCTTTGGCTAGCTTACCTTGGTTTACTTGCCAAATTGGAAATTTTTAATGAATTCCCTTCTTGCATATCTGATTCTTATTTTGTTTGAGATTTAACTCAAACACACTTAGATACTTGGACATCCAATGTAATCCATAACTTTCATGAAAGAGCTAAGGAATATCTTTTGCTTAGAAGTATCATATTGATGATACCTTTCTTCCCCCCTTTAAAGAGTTTTCATCCTCGAAAACTACATGAGATTGATGTTCTTTTAATTTCCTATCCAAATGGGAGGTTCATTTATGCTAAAACCTTGATTGAAAAAGCTCTCCAATATCCTTGAGCTTAAGCTTCCGTTATCCTTAAGTTCAGTGTCCCATACCACTGAACCCACTTAAGTGACATTGTAAACCTAGACGTCCCATACCATCCGATTTACAATCTCACCTTAGTGTAGACAACTTTAGCTCTTACTCAAGGATTAAACTCCATTCATTTTAGTCTTATAAAATATAATCAAAATCTTTGTAAGTTACATTCTTACAGAGTCTTGATTTGTTCTTGAAAAGACTTTGAAAATTAAGTTTTCATTGAACTATTTCCTTGATCAGATGCAATCAAAGTTATCTTTGTTTATGTCATTTGATAATAGAGCTAGTATTCTCATACTAGATATCATATATTGACATAAGTAGGCAATTGTATCAAAGGATATAGTCAATCATAAGCTTTGATAAATGGTTACCTTTTTAACCATCTTGATAAATTGTTTCTTACTCATAGAGCACATTTTGGAGTAGAGGTATTAAGAGTTTCTTTCAACCCTTTAATCTTCCTCTTCTCTAGATATGCTTAATGAGTTACAACTCTTCACTCTTGAAGCAATTTTCTCAAAGCTCCAAATGGATCCTACCTCTTGTCAATGAAGGAAGAAGCTTATTGGAGAAGAAATGAATGCTTAAAAGGATAAAGTGGTTCAACCATTTTTTTCCTTACTATGTCATTTTACGACATTCTCTCCCCCCTTTTAGTGTGATCATTGTCCTCAATGATCAGAAGTTGAAGTTCCTATGAACTTCTCAACGTCATTCACAATGAAAAATTATCCCATGTGTGTAGATCTCATATAGGCTTCTAGTTTCTCATTTGGATTTTTCAATTCAAGTTCTTATTACTACCATTTATGGTTTTAATAAGAAGAGAAACTTGTTGAATTTGAAGCTTAAGTACTTGGCCTTGCTCACGAGGTATGTCATGGGAATTATGGAACTTGGGGGTCCATAAGTAGGACTCGAAGCTTAAAGTTCCTTTTCCTAAGTTAAATTTTGTTGGCTTCTGGATCAAGCCAACATATAAAAAGCATAAAAGTTAATGGGCATTGAGTCTCATAATCTCATCACACCATTAAACTTTTATGCTTCTGACTTCATATGAAGAAATAATTTTTGTATCTTAAAACCTTAAGCTTACCTATCTTTATTTCTCTCTCATCCCATAAGCCCATGCATTTAGGATTCAATCTATTTATACGCGTGAAAATGTTAAGCATGCCTAAGGTTCAAAAATTGAACCCCTCTTTAAATCATGCATGGAGTTTATTTTTGGAACTCCATAATCTACTAGAATCTGTGGTCAAAATTTCAATGCATGCCATGCTTGTGATGAAATTTTTATAGTCAATATCTCATCATCTTTCAAAGGTGAGTCCGTTTTGTGCTAATGAAAGATCTTTTTCTATTCAACTATGCGTCTAATGCATCATTTAATGTGCATTAGGACTTTATCGACTTCATTTGAAATGCATTCTTAAATCCATCGTTCTAGCATGGCAAAATAAATATGAAAGTAACACTTACCTCCATCAAAGCTATGTCCTTCCTTTGACCTTTGTATGGCGAGGCTTCTCTATTGGGATAGTTCGTACTTGACATTACAAGCTTGGGCCATCATGACATCCCAACCTCTAGTATCCTTCATTTCAAATCTATTGGGTTGTGCTCGAGCAAATTTGAACCCTGCAACTGATGCCTCTCCAGACTACAATTTGCACGTGTAACCATGAGATTTTCAAGTTGGGCTCTTTTCGGTTCGCTTGCCGCTATTACCCCACATCAATGGATTGAATAATTCCCATCCGATGCTTTAAAAGATGTAGATTCCACATAGAGCTCCCATGATTTCTCCATTCTTCTTTGATGTAGAGAATCTTCATTCAACTTGTTATAGCTTTCTTCATTTAAGTTTAAGACAATTGTTAACCATCTTGGTAACATGTCTCAAAAGAGCTCTTCAAAACTGAGTTGACTCTCTCAAGTTGTAGAAAAGAAGCTTTGAGCTTCTTTAGATTCGTGCATTTTAAGTGTCTATGCTCCTCACGTGAGCATTCTTCATGAGGTCACGAATCACTCTCTAATAGAAGAAATAAGCTAGAAATCTATTGAGTAGCAATGACAGATGAACAGATCATTGAAGTGCGTGGAGGGCTGAGCGTCAGAACTCGTATCCCACATGCTTTTGTGATTTGCATGTTACGAGAAATAAATAGGCAAATGCAGGAGCTTACACATTCGAAAATGGGAAGAGACTGCTCTCGACCCTCCTTCCACGTGGAGTAAGCACTTAGTATTGCTTGTGGGGCAAGGGCATGATGAGCATATTCAGTGCTTTATTGGACTGCCCCACTCTTCAGTGCTCTGTTGGCCCGCCCGACGAGGAGCTCTTCAGCGCTCTGTTGGCCCCACCCGAGGCTCCTGCTTGACTAGCTCGTGGCCCTTGTTTACAGGGGGATCACATGACGTTGAGCTTTTAGCTCTCGTCAAAGAGATCAATCCTTCCTCTTGATGACAGGGTGATCACAAATTCTCTCGACGGCAAAATCTGATGCAAGAAACCGGGCTCTGAAACCAATGTTGTGAAATAAACATATCCTAAGACTATCAAGGCCACACTCCTAAGAGAGAGCACGTCTCCACCCATCCAACTCCACTCATATATATACCTCTAGGCCAAGGGGGTGCATGTCCTTGGGGTTGGCCAAGTGTCCAGCCAAGTGTCCCTCATGTGGACTCTTTCCAAAGGGTGATCACATGCCTTCTAATTTCCCAAGGTCTATCACATGCCTTCTAATTTCCCAAGGTCTATCACATGCCTTCTAAATCAAATGAGGATTCTTCTCTCACGTACACACAAGGTGGCTCCTAGAGAAGCTTCTCCCAAGACTAAGGTTCCCACACCTTAGGATAAATCAAGCCTAAGGTTCCAACCATTCAATTGGGAGCTCATATGAATAAATACCTCAAGGGTTAAAACCAAGGGTTTCACCCAAAGGTTCAAGGCATGTTACAAGGGTAATTCAAGGGCTAGACCAAAGCAAACATACATCATATTCTAATCTTTAGAATCCATATGTTTAACCCTCTGAACCCATGAATTATACAACAGGATCCATTTTAGAAAAATGTTCGGCCATGTACTGATCACTTTTGATGTCTTCATCTTTGGATGGTCTCAAAAACATTGTATCCCTCGTGGTCGGATCTTTGGTTCTATGGAGGCTACTGGTGCTTTTGGCTTTCAAACCCATACCCTTGATGATTGTCTTCTTACTGTTGCTGAAGATGTGAGTTGTTTTTCTTTTGATCTCTATGCTTTGTTCTTACTCTTTCGTCTCCTTGGCTTCTTTTTTGAGACTTGTCTCATGAGTGAGAGCCTAGGGCTTTGTGTATGTAAGAGTACCTTGGGTACCCACATGTGTAATCGCCCTTGTTGAGCCGCATCTAATTTCTTGGGCACCCAAACTTGTCGAATATCTTGTGGTTGACCTTGTCCTAGTTTCTTCGTTCTTCTTCTAGCCTGGTTGGCTAGCGGGAATGGGAATTGTTGTGGCAAAGCTGGTGGTTGCTCTCCTTTTTGTACCGAAATCTACTTCATGCTTGAAACTACTTTCTTCTTGAATTCTGTTTGTCTATTTGATATAGTAGTTGTCTTGTATTGTTCTGCATGGCTATGTGGTTGAACTACTGTGGTTGCATTAGTCTTTGAAAAAGAAGAGAGATCCACTCACCTTTGAGTCAGTTCCATGATTGACTCCTTTTGCATCATAGAGTTTTTGAAACATACAACATCTTATTCTATAAGATTAGTCTTAGAAGAACTAACAGAATGTGTGACACCTAGATTTGTCAGCATGCAATTCTCTAATTCTAATGTAATGCATTGTTCATGTAACCAAAATTGAAGAAGTTGACTTCTTGAGTTTAAGTTGATTGCATGGTCAAATTTCCAATCTTGACCTAAGATAACTCGTTCCATAAGGTCCTCATCTTCACACACTAGCATTTGGACTCTCATTGGGACACCTTGAAGGTAGATGGGAAGCTCCACCTCACCCAAACAAGGGGTTTCCACACCTCCCAACCCTATGAGATAGGCTTCTATTGGATTGATGTTCAATTGCAGATCTTGGCAGTAAGAAAGTCTAACTGCACTAGTTGCTGCACCCGAGTCAATCAACACCTTCATAGTCCTTACATTTTTTCCTTGTCCTTCCTCTATGGTCACAAAGGGACGTTGATTGATTATTCAAGAAGCCATTGCAGTTTATGTTTGGCACATGACCATATGATATCTTGGGGCATTGGGATTAAAATATAGGCCTTGTTGCCTTAACTTATTCCTCGTAATGCGCTCTCTAGCCTCTACCTGTGATTCCTCTCTAACCCTTAACTCTTTTGCTTTTCACTTCTTAGCAGTGTTGAGGAATACCATCACGATTGGCTCACACCATCGCATTCGACTCATGCCATCACGATAACACATCACCATCATGATAGGCTCAAACCATCACGATAGGCTCATGCCATCATGATAGCACATCACCATTGCGATTGGCTCATGTTATCATGATTGTGTGAACAATCACAATGGGGATCATGCCTTCATGATCATACCACACCATCATGATTGACCTATGCCATCGTGACCCTTTGGCACCATCATGATCATCTCATCCCATCATGATTCTAGTGATCCCACATCCCGATTGGCTCATGCCATCATGATAGCTTCATACCATTGCGATAGGCTCGCACCATCGTGATTGTATCCCATCATTGCGTACTCACCAGACCATCACGATTGTTCCAAACCATCACAACAGCCCACCAGAATCATCAAAATTAGGGTTTTTGTGATTTTGACCAAATCTTTTCTATTATTTTAATTATCCATTTGTCTCTAGGGCCTTTGGTGCCAATGTTTTGTTGGAGATCAAGGTTTGCAAAAGCACGTGAACAACACAAGGAAGAAGAAGAAGAAGACGAAGAAGAAGCTTGGAGCACAACACACAATACTTAATGTATTACCACTAGAATGTACAAAGGAGTGATATGGTGAACAAAGAGCTGGCACTCATGTATAAGAAAGTGCCAAGCTATGTGGAATCATTCCACAAAAGGAAGTAAGCCCAAAGCTTTACGGAAAGCTTCAAACTTCTCCCTAGGTAGAGCCTTCATGAAAAGGTCTGCAATGTTCTCTTGCATGTGCACATATGCCAAGTTGATCTCTTCAGTAGAGAACCTCTCCCTGACATAATGATAATGAACCTCAATGTGCTTAGTGCAAGCATGGAACACAGGGTCCTTTGCAACTGCCAATGTGCTCTGACTGTCAATGAAGATGGTGGTAACAGAATACTAACCAACACCCAAATCAACCATAAGGCATCTGAGCCACACACACTCAACAGTCGATGTGAAAGCTTCCCTATAATTAGCCTCACAACTGGAAGTGGCCACAATAAGCTGCTTCTTGCTCAACCAAGATATACATGAGCTACCAAGCATGAAGCAAAGACCACTAGTGGACACACGAGTGTCATGGCAATCAACCAAGTAAGAGTAAAAAAAAACATGTAAATTTGGCGATAGTGATCCCCCCTTGGGATAAAACAATCCAAGTAGTCGGGTACCACTCAAGTAGCAAAAGATGTGCTTAATTGCTTGCCAATGCTTGACACCTAGGCAATGCATAAACTTGCTCATTTGTGAGACAAAAAATTGAATATCTGGTCGAGTAATGCATAAGTAAATCAAACATCCAATAGCATGTTGATAGAGAACAACATCAAATGCATCTCCAGCATCATGAAGACTCAATCATAAACATGTCTCCATAGGAATGGCAATAGGTTTGCAGTCTTCAAGGCCAAAATGCTGCAATACTGTGTCAATATATTTTGTTTGACATAGAGCTATTCCACCATCAACTTGCATCAACTGGATGCCTAAATAATGATGCAAATGCCACAAATCTAACATCTCAAATGAGGCCTTAAAATCAACAATATGCTTCTCATGCGGACCAGTGAGTAGCATGTCATCAACATACACAACAATGATCAGAAACACATCATTAACACACTTAACATATAAGGTGCCTTCAGTTGGACTGTTCTCAAAACCATGTGCAATCAAACAGGCATGTATCTTTTCATACCAAGCACGTGGTGGTTGCTTCAAATCATATAATGCCTTCTTTAATATGCACACCTGGTTTTCATGCCCTTTCTACACAAAGCCATGAGGCTGAAAAATACACTTCTTCATGCAAATCACCACTCAAAAATGCAATTTTAATGTCCAACTGATGTACATTCCAACCATGATGAGCTGCAAGTGCACAAATGCTACAAATGGTAGTCATTTGGCAAGTAGGAGCAAAGGTCTCATCAAAATCAATTCCTCTTTCCTAAGCATAACCCTTTGCAACAAGCCTAGCCTTATACCTATCAACTGTTCCATCACGCTTACACTTCAGCTTGCATACCCAGGTGCCAATGACCTTCTTTCCATGGGGAAATTCACACAAAGACAAGGTGCCATTCTTCATTATAGCATCATATTCAGATTGCATAGCAGCCATCCAATTTTTAGAATTTTGTGCTTCATCACATGAAACAGGCTCATTCTCATCACAGAGACTAGAGGCAGCCATAGCATAGCAATCTGATGCAAAAGAGGCACTATGAGAGCCTAAATGAGTATGATATGATAGAGGTGCATCTAATTTGCTATCACACAAAGTCTACTCTAGCCATTTTGGCATAGTTTTTGCCTCCTCAATATCAGCTCTCTCATCAACAAGTGCATCATGCAAATCTACATCAGAAATGGAATAATCTGCATCATCACATGAAACTTGTAAAGGTTGAGAAATTGCCTCATTAGGACAAACACTAGGAATGAGGAACGTTGCATTTTGCCCAAAATATAGGCTTCACATACAAGTTTACTAGGTGCCTCAAGTTTGGGCAGAGGGGACACCATTTTAAATTTCTACAAGCATAGCAAACTAGCAAAATTCAGATGGCCAAAGCATGCACGCCATACAACCCATGACATAAAATGCCAGAAGCAGTGCCATTTGACAGATCATGAACTGTACATCTGTCATCAACAAATTTCACAACCAAGCCAATCTTGCCTAAAGCTGAAACTGATAACAGATTCTTCTTGATCCTTGACACAAATAAGGCATCCAATAATGTAAAAGAACCACCATCAGCAGTAGTCAGAATGATCTTGCCAACTCCCATGATAGGATAAGAGGATTTGTTGGCACATGTGATAGTATTCCCTATAGGGGCAGGCTTGAGTGAAGTGAAGAAACTATGTTGTGAGATAATATGTTTGGTTGCCCCACTATCAAAGTACCAAACATCTGAGTCTATTGCAGACATACACTATCCAAGAGAAGATGAGTCAAAATTGCAAATAGTAGTAAATGCCCATTCTTCATTCTTCACTAGATTAGCAGACTCTGGTTTTTGGTGTAGAGGCCTCTGCAACAACCATTCCAACCTCTTTTTTCTTTGCCTCTTTAGCAGCCAGTTTTGGATAACTCTTTATGACATGATCATTTGCTTTACAATATTTGCAAAACAATTTTTTCTTTTTTGTTTTCTTCTCATCTCTATCATCCTTCTTTGATTGTGTAGAATTAGCAAATTTATGCGTACTAGTAGAAGAGCTCCATTTACCTTTGCCCTTGTGACTAGCCAGGAAAGCTTGATCTGCAACACACATAATGGACCTATTTTGGATTTCCTTTCATAATCAAACGAAGAGTGGAAGCAAAACTCTAATATGAATTGGGAAGACCATTCAGAATAGTTTGCACAAGTGGACTGTCAGGTAAGACTTCATCAGCAAAAATCAACTATTCCTTCAAATATTTTTATCTTTGTTAGAAAATTGTCCATGGAATTACCTTCATTAATGTGCTCACTCTCCGATTGTTTTTGGAGGTAAGCAACACAAGACTCATTCCTTGCCTGATATAAAGTGGTAAGTGTATCCCAAGCATCCTTAGTTGTTCTACAAAAGAATATACAAGTGAGAAGCGATGCTGAGTAAGCATACTACCAGATCAAGAGTGCATTTGGGAGCTTACCTAGAGTGGAATCCAAGGTAGTAAGTGACCATATTCTCCATCGTTAATTTCATTGTTTGGTAAGGTGTAGCCATAGAGTTCAGGCTCATGAGATGGTAGGAACTTAAGTCAAAGAAACTCTAAGGGATTCAAGTCCAAGCCTAATTGTGTAAAATACAAAAATCCAAAGAACAAAAAACATAAAATTGATGCCCTTACAAATTATCAAAGCAATGAAATTATATACCTGATGAGTCTCATTTGGACAAGACAAAAAATAAAAAGAATTAAAAAGGAACAAGTGACTGGTACATAAAGAACCATTGATATATGTGTGTACATTGGGTAACATGGGAAGACAAATTCCTGAACCTTAGGTTGGGAAAGATATAGGAAAAGCTGAGTGATGGAATGTTAGGTCATCAGAAGCCCCTACATATGGAGCTCAAAGACAAGTGATTTAGAGATGTCATATAATATGGAGAGACCAATGGATAGTTCAGGTATAGCCTATTTAGAAACACTAGAAGGCTCCTATAAGACTCAACTGGAGTATATATGGACCAACCAACTAGGTGCTCGCATCTATGAGGATGGCCTAAGGAGATCACTAGTCCAACTTAAGAATCCATATTAGCCTGCCAGACTTCAATGCCTAGTGGTTAAATTTGAAGCGGGCTCATATATAGATAAGCAGGGAACCATGTATCTAGTGGCCAACATACCGAACAAAATGGATGAATTTCGATCCATTGTGTCTAAGATGGACATTGGAGACATAAATCAAGAGCTCAAGGAACAAGAACCTAGGATGCGCCGAGGCAAATCAATCTTATCCCGGATAATCAAAATTGATTGGATACCCTAGGACAACTCAAGTATAGAGCTCTTTGTAAGTAAAGAGATTGACAAAGCCTTTTGGAGGTTTAGATGGGATAACCAAGTGATGTTTTTGGAATCATTATCTATGAGCTCAAGGATCCAGAAATACCAGGGAAGATCATCTACATTGACAACACTTCAGAAAGAATGTTTGTAGTTACTGAACACAATTGACATGCCTAAACATGGAAGGGAGAACCTATCTTCCTCTCCCATAAGCTAGCTAATTCTCATAACCCAACGGGAGAAGGATATTTGCATGTATTAGGAACCTAGAACGAGAAAGTCAATGAACGACTAGAGGTGAGTTTTGTACATGCCCAGGAAGAGATATACAAGGAGTGTGTTGGTAGTAGCTAGGGCAATCAAGGCCTTACGAGATAGGGAAGCCACCAAAGGGAGTCAGAACAAAGGGAGTGCTAATCAGGATTAAGCAGGCAAAGTAGTCAATGCAAATCCGGCAAGTAGGCCATAGAATTTTTCATGACGAAATATTTCCCAAATAATGATTTTAGTCACTTCACACCACTATAAATATCATTTTCCATTATTGCTACTCCATTTTGTGCAAGCCGAGGAGTGCTCGAGCTTGAGGAGTATTAGAAGTATATATGTACCAATTTTCATAATTTTTAGAGCTCGTTTGAGCCTCTAAAATAGCCTAGGAACCTAATTTCTAACTAGGTTGGACACTAGGTCTGGATAGGGCCAAAACCTAGTCAAAAACTATAAAAAGGGTTAGAGAGTTCACTTTTGAGATTATCTTGTTAGAATTTGGAGCTATTGTAAGAGACTTTTTGAGTAATACAAAGAACTCCATTGTTTCTCTCTTTGTTCTTGCCTTGTGTGCATGTGTGTGTATGTGTATGCATGCTTGTGTGCTTCTCACTCACGCGCTTGTGCCATCACTTGCTCATAGTCATCATACTAGTCCTCATGTCTCCATGGATTGACAATTGTGAGGTGGATCTCCTCACGTTGGTACTTACCATTGTGCTAGAGTGACCCAAATTTGGCACCGTTGCTGGGGAGAGAGCTTTGAGGATGAGCGTGTGATGGTAAGACGTAGAGTTGTGATGTTGGAGTCGTAGGTAGTTTCCTTACTTTCCCTTATTTTCTCTTTCTTACTTCACCATCATCATCCTCACCATCTCCCACCTCCATCTCCACCTTCGCAGAAATTTCAGTTTTTTTGAACATTTCACCTTCCCCACCTCATTCCCCTCATTTCACTTGTGAGAGAGATCGAATTTGTATATGTTGTTTTTGCATGTTTCTTGAGCATTCTTGCAGGTATGAGCATCCATAGAAGCTGCAGCAACTCCACTAGGTACAAAAATGTTTGCACAAGTCCCAGGGGATTGAGATCTATCAATCACGATTGACAAAAAACTTGACCATTTGGTAAAACTAAGTGCATATTCATAATCTAGGGACCTTGCACATCACAAATCCACAAGAATTTAAAAAAAAATTGCATTTCCTCTGTCCACTGTGATTGACACCATCAATCACGATTGACAGTGTCCATCAAGACGGATTGCTTGTCCATCATGATTGACAAACCCCGATGGACACCCCATTGATCGCAATTGATAGTGTCCGTCAGCACGAACACCTCTGTCCATCTTGATTGATGGAAAAATTGAGATTGACACTTGCATTCAACAAAAATCCAATTGTGATTGATAACCCACAAGGGATTCCCTATCCATTGCGACTGACAAGAGTCCATCATGGCGGACACCCTTGTCCATCGAAACTGACAAAAAAATCATGATTGACACCCCATTTTGTTGAGAAACCTATCCATCATGATGTATAGGCCACGATTGACACAAATTCATGCAAAAAGCTCGAAGAATTCTATCCATCGCGATTGACACCATCAATCATGGCCGACACCATCAATCACGACCGACACCCCTGTCCATCGTGATTGACACCCATCAATCACGGTCGACACCTGTCCATCGCGATTGACAGGCCACAATGGACAGCTCTGTCCATCGCGATTGACAGCCCTGTCGATCGTGATTGACAAGCTAATTCGGCTAATTTTTAGGGTTTTTAATTTTTGAATTTTGGCCAGTTTTGAGCATAGAATTCAAGCAATTAGAGTATTGTGAGGCCCCTACACAAACAATTTGAGAAATCATGCTTGCCTGTTAGCTTGTTTTAACCCTATTTTGATCCTAGAACCCTGAATTGACATAACTTCTTCATAGAAAATCCATTTTGAGTGATCGTGGGCTCATTGGGAAGCTTTTTTCGAATCCCACATGGAGTTATAGATAGGGTATTTTGAAGTTGACATTCCATAGAGGTGATAAAGTTGAGGGATCTCTAAGGGATTTTTCATAAAAAATAAATCAAAATTGGGTTTTTGAATTGCTTGAATGGAAATAGTGTGTTAATTTCATTAAGTCTAACCTTTGGGCTAAACTTGGAACGTTTTACACGTCTATTGAGATCTCTTGGAGAAACCAAATCAAAGTGCCATTGTGTGCGAGCTTGGGGACGTGCTTCCTGGGCATATAAGTGCAACAAGGAGTGTAAGAATGTATCTCCAAATATGCATATAGTTGCTTAAGCCACATAGCTTCTTGAGTTGCATTAGCCAAACCTCTATATTTTGCTTCTTTGGAAGATAATGCCATAGTTGGTTGCTTCTTAGATGACCAAGATATAAGCTTTGAACTTGCAAAGGATAGGCACTCTGAAGTGCTCCTCCTATCATCCTTGGAGCCATCCCAATCTGCATCATAATACATCTTTATATCTATGTCAGAGGTGAAGGGATAGAACAACCCTTCATTCATTGTACCCTTTAGATACTAAGCACCCTCTTGGCAGCTTCCATATGAGGCTTCCTTGGAAATGTCTACTCTTGTTAGAGTAGCATAGTTTAGACTTCCCACAAGTTGTTGATAACTTGTAACATCATCAAGTAGTTCACCTTCATGTGAACTCAGTTTATGGTTGAGTTCCATAGGAGTGCCTGCAATTTTTAGTGTTCTCCATTTTAAATTTTACCAACATATAATGTATGCACTTCCTTTGAGTGATAAATATACCAAAATTTGTATACACAAGCTCTAAGCCAAGAAAGTAGGTTAATAAACCAAGATCATCAATTTTAAATTCCTTCATTAATTGAGGCTTGACCTGCTTGATGCCATTAGCATCCTTCCCTGTAATAATGATGTCATCTACATAGACACATAAGTAAATAACTTCTAATTTGTTCTTCTTAACAAATAAAGAAGAATCTGCCTTGCTTGCCACAAAGCCTTGGTCCTGCAAATAAGTAACTAGCCTATGGTTCCAAGCTCTAGGAGCTTGCTTGAGACCATAGAAGGCTTTCCTTAGCTTGCATACTAACCTCTTTTATCTTCATCTTCAAAACTTGGCAGTTGTGCCGTATACACTTCTTCTGATATCCATCCATTTAAGAAAGCATTCTTGACATCTAATTCCAATTTTTAGAGGCAGCAACACTTACCAAAACCCTAATTGTTGGCATCTTTGCCACATGTGAAAATGTTTCTTCATAGTCTACTCCATGAGTTTGAGGAAATCCTTTTGCCACTAATCTTGCCTTGTACCTATTTATAGAGCCATCTGAGTTCTTTTTGATCTTGTATATCCACCTGGATCCAATTAGCTTCATGCTTGGCTTCTTGGGAACTAGATCATGTTTCTATCATAGAGTCTTTAGTGATATACACAGAGTGCTTGGTGACTAAAGATGTATCATATCCATACCTTATGGGCTTCTATGATCTCCTTAGTGCTTGACTTGAAGACTATGATATGTCTTCTAATTGCTTGAGTTTGGCCTTGCCTCTTGACTTCCAAGCCTTGAAGTCAATATATTCTTCATCCTCTCAGTTGATATCTTTTGCTCAGTGTTGATCTTCTTGACTGAGGGTTGGAAAATCATTTTCCAAATCATTTGGTAACTTGACTTTCCTACAATCATCTTCAAACCATGAATTATTCTCATCAAACACTACATCCCTACTATCTATGAATGCTTTGTTAATGGGATTGTATAGCCTATACCCCTTTTGGTTCTGATCACACCCAATAAATATACATTTCTCAGCTTTAGGGTAAAGGTTCCCCCTGATTTGTGAGGGGATGTGTGCATAAGCAATGCACCCAAATATTTTGCAATGGTCCAAGGAGGGTCTCCTGCCATTCCATGCTTCATAGGGTGTCATACCATCCAATGATTTAGATGGGAGCCTATTTACCAAGTAAGTGGCTGTGGAAACAACCTCTGCCCATAGATAGTTAGGTAACTTTTGCTCATTTAACATAGACCTAGCAGCTTCAACAATTAACTTGTTCCTTCTCTCTGCCACTCCATTCAATTCAAGAGTGTATCTTGTTGTTACTTCCCTCTTTAGGCCTTTGTCTTGTAGAAATGAATCACATTCATGTGAAAAATACTCACCACCTCCATCAGATCTGATCCTCTTCAAGCTCCTTCCCGTTTGATTTTCAACTAGTGCCAAGTACTTCTTGAAACATGTAAATACCTCATCCTTATGCTTCATGAAATAAAGCATTGTCCATCTACTGTAATCATCAATATATGAAACATAGTACTTTGAACCTGAGATGGATGGATCTTTGCTAGGACCCCACACATTAGTGTGTACAAGCTCCAAATAGTCTTCATGAATGTATCCTCTCCTGTTGAATGGCTGCCTGTGAGCTTTGCCAAATTGGCATGCTCCACATTTGTATATCATATGTTGCTTGGTCACATTGGGAATGCCAAGCACACTTCGATCCCTACATATTTGCTTCAGCATCCTTTCTTCTATGTGTCCTAGCCTTTTGTGCCATATTTCTAACTCAGATAAGGTTTGAACTCTATAACTGAATAGTGCTATGTTCCTTGAGTCTTCAATTTCAAATGTGAATAATATACCAGACTTCTCACCTTTGGCAATCCTTTTGAAGCCTTGTTGATGATCTTCCACATATGCTCCATGCTTAGTGAATCTGACCTATAAACGTTTCTCAACAATCTGCCCAACACTAATTAGGTTTTTGGTTCTAGTTGGCACATACAAAACTTTACTCAAAAGGTTCATGCTACCATCAGATGTTTTGACATTTCCAATTTGCTTGATCGAGTGTTTAGTATCATCACCTATTTTTACATCATGCTTCCTTTTGGGTTCTTCAAGATCAGATAATAGAGCTACATTTCTAGCCACACGATCGGAAGCCTGAATCAATGTAGAAAAGATGCTCATCGTCTTTACCTTGCTTGGATGTCATGTTCATGATGAGCAATTAGTCTTCTTGGTCTTCAGTATAGTTGTTGTAGTTCCTTCTTCCTCAGAAATTTCCTTGATAATTTTTGTTGTTGTAGCCTTCATTGTAGTTATGGTTGTAGTTGCCTTTACCATTGTTGTATCTGCCTCTTGATTGCCCATAGCTACCTCTAAGGAAACCTCTTCCCCTTTGATTCCTTGTATTAAATTGGCTCAAACCATGTTTGAAGCCAGTCGCCTCTTTAACTTCTCTAGTTCACCCAAGACACAGTTGCACTTTGATGGACTGTTAGAAAGATTGGAGAGGCTAATTGCAAAATCTGAAAAGGACCTCGCCTCTCAAAGTAAGGACAAGGCAAGTGAAAGGATAAGCCTTCCTGCCCAGGAAGCTTATGTCCCTAACTCCACAGAACCAAACACATCTTCTTCTATGAATCGGTACTCACTAGAATTCTTGCGAGAGATTCAAGAAGAGGAATGGGATAAAGAGAGTGAAGTTCCTCCTCCCATTGAACTTGTGGATGACTGTTGTTATAAGGGTTGCCCATAATTTTTCTCATGCTATGGCATCCTTTAGCCCTCATAGAAATACCTTCTTTTTGTAATTAGGAGATGTCCATATGAACACTCTCCTAAACCCCTTTTTGATATTTTCTTTAGTCTAAAGTATTGAAGCCTTCTCCATAAAGTAGCCTTTTTTGCACAAATTCAAAAACCCACGTACAAAACTCCCCATGCACTCTCTCTCTCTCTAGGTTGTTACTTTTTGAATTCCCAAAATCACATGAAGATCCTCTTTTTGATTTAGCACATGTGGTCTTTTGACCACATGTTTTATTTACATATGCCTCTCTTCTTCTCTATATAAAGAAGAGGCTCATTTGTAAAAGAGGTCCCTTGGCCATGGCCTTGGGCCTCCATGCTAATGGAAAGAAGGATCATTTGGCTTCCACATTTCTCCTTGTGTGCTAGGCGTTGATCCATGTGTGTGGGTTTGGCACTTGGGGTTGTCTTGTGTGTGAGCATTGCCCTCCCTTGCTCCTTGTGACGTTGGCCATGGTGCCATTGTTTGTGGACATGGGTGTGTGTGCGTTGCTTACACTTCTTGCAACTCCTCTTGGAAGAGCCTCTCACTTCCATGTGAGGCGGTTAGCCTAAGGGTCTGTTGTTCCCCTTTTCTCAACATTTTGGCGCCGTTGCCGGGGATGTCGGCCTTTAGCCATTGGGTTTTTTCAAGCTTGCCGTGCCTACACTTTGTGGATGCACCTCACACTTGGATTGATTTGTGGATACGTGTGGCCTTCCGTTGGTCAAGGGTACCCCTTATTTCTCATTTTGAGTAGTTTAGATCTTTATTTTTGTTTGTTGCACAAAAACAACCCCCAACCCCCTTCTCTCTCTTTCTCTCTCACACCTACACACTTCCACTCACTCATTCACTGGGCTTTTCTCCCATCTCTGTCATCTCTTAGTGAGGAGGCCTATCTTGAATTGGGGGAAGGATAGTCATCCCTCTTCGTCCTCCCTCTTTCCAAGAAAACCCAACTTTGCACATAGGATCCCATTATACCTTGGGAACGCGGCATCTTTTCCAAAGCCCGAACGAAACTGATGAACCTTTGCGCATTCAATAGGGCTGTTTGTACTGCATATTTTCGTTGGCTATTTTGTTCTCCCCCGCATTCATTTCTTGAGGAGGGTGGTTGGAGGAGCCTACCCTCCCCATACTCCCCCTTCTGCCCAAATTTTTTGGGGTTGAGCTTCATCTGCTCCCCCTCCCGCGTCTGTGCGTTGGGGTCGAGCATCCTCCTGCTCCCCCTCCCTGTCCGGCTATGGCGGGTTAGAGCTTGCCCACCCAAATTTCATAACCTCCTTGTGGAGCACGGGTCACATGTGCTGTCTATCCGGGTCGAGTTTCTTGTGGAGCTTCCCCATTCAGTGACATTTTGGCCCATTCGCATGACTTGAGGTCTGTCTCGCCGGTGTGCCGCTTATTTCTCCTTGCAAGGGTGCTTATTTCTCTGATTGCTCATCCCACCTCTTAAGTCTGGTGGGTGATGCCGCCTCATTTCTTTAACCAGCCAAAAGATCAAAAATATATGCGCTCCCACTCATTGTGTTCTCGATTACTGCTACAAAATCTTCACGCCCTAGGGGGGTCTTTGTTCTGCGAGACATGTCTGGTTGTCGACGAAGCTGTTGCATGTGCTACTACTCCTTGAAAGGATGTATGTGCCTTTGTGTTCTTGCATGAAGAACCTCACTACAGGTTGATGTCTGTTTGGGGTTTTCCTAGGTGTCCGCTCGCTGCTCTTCTGCCCGATATGCTGGTCTCTTCAACTAGTTTTGAATAGCTCCCTTGTTTCAAGTCGACACATTGCTGGGGACTGTGTGCTGGGGTGGGACTGTGGCGTAAGTCTACTCAAAGGCTTCTGTCCATATCTCCACCTCATTCTTCCATGGCCAGGTTCTATCGAGGGGAACATGTGCTTGATGTGGGTGGTGCTTCTACTAGTGTATTCTGAGGAAATATTGTGGAGGCAAAACTGTTCCTTGTCAGATGTTGAGCGCCGGTTACATTACTTATACTCTAGCATTTAGGACCGGGCATCAATATCTTCTTGCTTTTATAAGCTGAAGGATTCATGGAGGTCGGCTGGATCACTGCGTCTACGAGATTCAAAGCCACCGGTTGTTGCAAGGGGAGGAACAAATGTCTGAACAGTTCTCCTACATCTCCGATTACCGAGGGCTATACCATCTCCACCATCATGCCTTTTTCTGGTGGTTACATTTTTCTTTTGTTATATTATGCTTCCAATGACTGAAATGTTGCATATATGGATCCTGAAGCATTTCAAAGTGAAATTTGTATGTCGTTGGGTCGTTGGCATAGGCTGGTTTCTTGTTTTGACTTAGGTATGCTGGGTTGGTTAGACATACATGGATGCTCATATGCCCGATCTAAGAGATTTTGATTGAAGGATGTTCAACTCTTTGTTCCTTGAGTAAGGGTCCATTTCCTTGATTACTATTGGGTGCTGCCTTGGTTTAATTTTAGATCAGTTTTGGTAGTGAAAGTTATGCCAAAAACATGTAGTGAAATAATGATGTGATCTGGTTCCAGCCTTGATGAAGTTTTTTGGGCATTGTTAAGCCTGTGCATTTGTTATTTTTCTACATCCTAGCTTCAGGAAAATTTTCAGCTTGATGTGGTAGTTATGCTTAAACAAGCTACTGGGGTTCGGATCTCTGAATTTATGGGGAGCTTTCACTTAGATTGTCATATTGTTCTATGTTATTGTAAGCATCGTTTTGGACATCTAAGCAGGTATAACTCTACACGTCTTCAATTCGGGAACATCTTTGAACCACTCTTACAGGTTATCAAGCTAAATCTTGACACACTCTCTAAATGCAGTGCGAAGCAGACAAGTAGTGATTTCCCACGATGTTTTCTACCCTTTCCTTATTTCGTATGTGAATCGCAATAGGGACCCACTGTCATCAAGTTATAACACACATACTCTTCCTTTTTGGCAGGTTTTTATTCATATGGTGTGTGATTGTACACAATGACTAATGAAAACGGACCCTTTCATGTCGACACTATCTCTACTCAGTAAAAGTGTATGAAAGGAAGGATGTTTGAAGGATGCACAACCCCTATTCCCTCTCCTACATAACTATTTTGACCAAACTACAATCGTAGATTTCGCTCATGTACCTGTGCCAACATTGTACTCCTCATAATAATTGCATACTCACTACTGTATGCATATTACACATGCATGATCACTCACACCTATTGGATGCCTACCCTCCATGGAAAAGCCTGGTTTTTTAGATTGACAACATGGAAGTGTTCACTCCCATGATCGAGTATAGCGTTCAACACCTATACTGGACGAAAAAAAGCTTGAAATGCTTGTTGGAGCAAATCAAGGCAGAGGCTGATTTAATATTCATAGAACACTGAGTAAACTATAAACTTATAAACAAAGTAATCATCTGCATTTCCTTACGAGTTGAGTTTTGAGGGTGGTTACTTCGGGCACTTTTGCCTTGAGCTTTGTTCCTACTGTCGATGTTGTTTCAGTTTGCATACACCTGTGCCCTGGAAGTCTTGTTGGCGGGCTAGCAAAATTGCATCCATATGCTATAATTGAAATTTCCATATTAAGGTCATGTAATTTCCATGTTTCTTGTTTGGTTGCTTAGAGTGAAGCTACAAACAGTGAATGACTGCCCATTGATCTTCTCTTTTGTGTGGCTATTGCTTAGGATGCTTGTCTCCAACAATTTTTGGCATTCCTTGTGTCCAAAAGCACGTGTTTGAAAGCATCTCCTCTTTGCAGGTTAAGGCATGATCATGTTTAAACACTTCCGTAAAGAATTTTTAGGATGACTGGCACACTGCACCTAATATTGTTGCATGCTTTAAGCCTCATAAGTTGAGTGATCAGTACAAACAGCTGTATGGTAATTTAAAGTACTTTACTGCCCTTTGATTGAGGATGATGATATCGAGAGCTTGGTGCATTCCATGGTTACAAGTCTGATGGATTTTTGGACAACTCATTGCACTCGGTAGCTTGTTATTTCAGGATAGTGTTTTTACTTTGATGTGGTGTCCTGGTATACTTGCTACAGTCAACATGTCTCAACTCGTGGTACTACAGGTTTGTAGAAGTGCAACTCTGAAACATGACCAGGATAGGTTTGTTTGACAGTGCTTGAAAATGCTACCTATTGGACTATTGTTTCGAATGCTTCTTAAAAATTGGTCATAGGTAGTTTCTTTTGAGATCAACATACCTGTTGAATTATTACCTGGATGTGAACCTATGGGGATTTTGGATGGGCTTCAAGAACCTTATGGAATAACTTTTTTATATAAACCTTGTCTTGGTAAGATACAGGTCGGAGAGTGGGACAATGGTGGCCTTTGGTCGTTGATGTCATTATTCTCAGAATTAGATTATGGATATGCTCTATAAAGTTGCTTGTGCAAAAAAGTTTTTAACTCTTGGATTGTGACTGTTTGCAGGTGTGCAGGTTCACATGGATGTAAAGATAACCTCTGCTCCTCAAAAGTGTTAATGTGTAGGGTGTTCTATTTCAAAGTTGTTACACCATTGTGGCAACTTGATGCTGGTAGTATTTATGATTTTTGACCTGTTGGTAACTTTGTCTTGTTAGTTGGATGATGCTTAGGGTTGATGTGTGAATGATGTGCTCAGAGTGGTTGGCTCCAGGAGAGTGTTTGCTCAAAGTTTTAGGCATAGAAATTGAAGGATTTGTCGAATTTGTCTTGATTTAGTAAAGCTATTGAAGGAGTGTGTGGAGTTAGACTTGGTTAGATACAAAAGTCACCATGATATGAATGTTGCTTGATATTGATTTATCCACTGACC
Source organism: Ceratopteris richardii (assembly GCA_020310875.1). NCBI lineage: Eukaryota > Viridiplantae > Streptophyta > Polypodiopsida > Polypodiales > Pteridaceae > Ceratopteris > Ceratopteris richardii. Next base: position 114,386,074 of record CM035411.1, read on the forward strand.
CACTAACAAGAATCGTGTGTGGAGTGTGTGGAGTTAGACTTGGTTAGATACAAAAGTCACCATGATATGAATGTTGCTTGATATTGGTTAGATACAAAAGTCACCATGATATGAATGTTGCTTGATGTTCTGTATCCACTAACATGAATCGTGTCCAAGGTTGCACAAACTCTTGCTACATGCTAATGCATCTCTTGTCTCTACTCTTTATTAATGCATGTAGCTGATTCTAGTAAAATTCCTGGGTTTAGTGCATAATACTTCAAAATGTTCTTCATGATGTGTGCTTGTATTCTTTAAAGGATATTTGCAGGTGAACGTGCACATAGGGGGTTGAAAGTTTTCAGACTTGAACTAAATTAAGTGTGAAGTCTCTGAATGGGTGCTTGTTTTTTGCTAGGGAAGAAACTCTCTAGTTTCACATTGCTCATTTAGGGCTTATTTTTTCACAATGTATTGCAAGTCAACACACTTAGAACTTCATATCCTTCTTACCTCCTATGGATGCTTTGCTACTATGCTTTGCAGGAATAGTGTTGGATATGTTGTTTGAATCTCATGAATGCTTGTAAAATGATAGGACTCAATGTTGCACTATTGTCTGTTCATTCTATGAGCACATAAAACTCATGTTAAATTGCAAGATTGACTAGGAGCATAATTTAAATGAGGGTAGGAATGTACGTTAATCATGATATCATATTCATCTCATGCTATGAAACACGATATGTCACACTCACTTGGAGATAACTGATTTTGGATTGCAGAGATAAGAAGATTTTCAGGAGCTCTTCTCATTAGAAGAGCAAGTTTTAAGTGAAAGATGTCTCTAAAGCGGAAACTAAAAATGAAGTTACATCTGATGGCCACACCCCCTCTCTCTCATTTGTCATCTCTAACAGACCCTTGCTGAGCTGAACATAGGATGTAGTACTCAATGACATCTGTGGCCAAGTGGTGCTCTTCGAGCCTCAGTCCTCTAGCTAAATCTATGAGTAAGTCATCCCAATCGACTGACTCGGGTACATCCGGATGTGGCATACGTAGCTTATCAGAGTGTAGAGCCTGCTCCACAGCAAATAATTGTAGCAGATGAGAGGGTCTGGGTATAAATATTTTTGAATGATACTCCCAGAACCCTGTGATGAACATTTCTTCAAATGTTTGTTTGAAACATGCCGGGAGGTATTTGATTCAAGCATGCCATGCATATACAACATTGATGGATGGGGTTGTGCTCATATCATAAACTAGGTCGAGGTTGCCTTCATTGAAGCCCAGGGCCGAGAGGCGAGGTTCTTTAAAATTTTGAAGGTTCGAAATGTGACAAGCATGAGTTCGAAGATTATGAGGCACATCTGTGCCATGACATCCGGTACATTCTTGAACCTAATGCCCCAATTTTGAATGGTTGAAATCATATATGCTACCATTGGTGGGCCACGTGGAGGTGCCATATTATACATAGTGCAGCCATTTGTCACATCCTTTGACGTTCTTCACTGTTTGAGTAAACTCAAGCCATGATCTTTGTGAAAAAAAAAGACAATAGCAGGGGTTATACTTTATGTACAAGCGCATATTGTTCCATGTGCGCACCATTTTGGGGTAGGCTTCGAGTAACCATATTCTCCATGTAGGTTGAAAGATGTTGCCCTATGTAGCACTCTCCCGAATGTCATCTGGGGCAAATTGGGTTGCGGAGGCTGGCTCTTTTGTGGTGCGATGTTTGATCTCAGCATTATAATGTGCCAATAATATGCAAAATGGTACATATAAATCATCCGAGACACCAATCCACAGATGATGAGATAGGTTCTTGAAGTAGTCTGATATTGATGACAACATCTTCCAGTCGCGACATGGACTGTATCTGCATTGCTACTCTATCATCATGAGTTGGGCTTGCCTTTTCTAACCTTTGCATCCATTCTGGAGCTTCAATCTCAAATGCATCCATTCCTTCTTCTGTTTGTTTGCCTCCAGGTGCAGGCATAGGTTCATAAGGGTCCTCGAATGTCTGTTCTACTTCAATTGGAATGAGTTCTTCAGGATCCGGCTCCACCAAAGGTGAAGGGATAGAACAACCCTTCATTCATTGTACCCTTTGTTGGAGCAAGTCTATGACAAGCCTAAGTATTGGCTTGAGTCCCACAAAGTCATAGAAGAAGCCTTAAAATGAAGACAATGTAAAGTTCACTTGTGAACTACCTCTTGTAACTTTTGAAGACCTTACTTAATGTAAAAGTGAAAGAATCTTAAGTGGTTGAGTCCACTTGATAAAAAAGAGAATGAGTAGCCACAAATTCATGATTTGTGGTAGATAGAGAATCAAATCAATCACTAATTGATTGGAGAGTGATTGAGGGGAGTTAGCCTCCCAAGGTCAACTATAAATACATGGTAGTCTTAGTCGCGGTTATGTGAAGACCTCCAAGAGCTGAGCTTTATGCCATATCAAGGTGTGATTACAAGGCACACATATGTATCAGTAAGTCCATTGTATTATACAATCAATATACTTTCATTTTCATTATCATTTGAGTTCATATTTCCATGTTCTTGTGAAGTGTACTACTCATTGCCATATCTCTCAATTTTCTTAGTCAGATTGCAGAGATGGTTTCTCTGAGCTTGGTGCATCATTTTCAGTGATTTAACTTGGTAACGTTAGCTCTACAAGTCTACTATATTCTCACCAATTTTCATTTCATTTGGGTGTTTCAATCTTCAGTTATGTTCAGTTGAAGTCAACACTCTCTGTTCATTTTCACTTCTCTGTCATGTACCCGACTTTTTTACTCATCTTGTCAGAGCTGTTTCTCAGTGTCTACTTACCCAAATTCAATGAATTAAATCTTGTTTGATTTAACTTACTGTCTAGTATAACCATACAAATTTTCATAATCATTGGAGTCTTAAATCTGGAATTATGTTCATTTTTTTGCTCACTGTTCTCATTACTGTAGCAGCCCGTGAAAATCGGGATGATGTCATCACTTGTTAAACATCATTCTCAGTGTATGGTTCATTATTTTTGATGAAATTACTCTTGAAAGTTAGCTCTTTAAGTTAACTAGACTTCCCCAAGAGGAATTAAGCTAATTGCTGCTGTGCTCAGAGAATTATGCAAAACATTGGACATGTGTATGAACCAAAATAGCAAGTTCTTCACCTGTGAGCTAACTCCAACTTATCTGTTTTGATCTATCTTTTTGAGAGTGGTCTTCCAAGGTACATAGGGTGTCTAATACATCCATTGGCAAGCTAAAAGGGCCCACTACATACTCTTGGAGTTCATTTGGCTGGTGTAGATCAAAGATTTTGCAACACCTCTTCATCTTCAAGCACATACCTATCCATCTCTTCACACCCTTTAGATACTTAAGCACCCTCTTTGCAGCTTCCATATGAGGCTTCCTTGGTGCATGCATAAACTGACTCAATGTACTCACTCCATAGGCAATTTCAACTCTTGTTAGAGTAGCATAGTTTAGACTTCCCACAAGTTGTTGATAACCTGTAACATCATCAAGTAGTTCACCTTCATGTGAACTCAGTTTATGGTTGCGTTCCATAGGAGTGCCTGCAATTTTAGTGTTCTCCATCTTAAATTTTACCAACATATAATGTATGTACTTCCTTTGAGGGATAAATATACCAGAATCTGTATACACAAGCTCTAAGCCAAGAAAGTAGGTTAATAAACCAAGATCACTGATTTTAAATTCCTTCATTAATTGAGCCTTGACCTGCTTGCTACCATTAGCATCATTCCCTATAATAATGATGTCATCTACATAGACACATAAGTAGATAACTTCTGATTTGTTCTTCTTAACAAATAAAGAAGAATCTGCCTTGCTTACCACAAAGCCTTGGTCTTGCAAATAAGTAACTAACCTATGGTTCCAAGCTCTAGGAGCTTCTTTGAGACCATAGAGGGCCTTCCTTAGCTTGCATACATAACCTCTTTTATCTTCATCTTCAAAACCTGGTGGTTGTGCCATATACACTTCTTCTGATATCCATCCATTTAAGAATGCATTCTTGACATCTAACTGATATAACTTCCATTTTTTAGAAGCAGTAACACTTACCAAAACCCTAATTGTTGGCATCTTTGCCATAGGTGAAAATGTTTCTTCATAGTCCACTCCATGAGTTTGGGCAAATCCTTCTGCCATTAATCTTGCCTTGTACCCATTTATAGAGCCATCTAAGTTCTTTTTGATCTTGTATATCCACCTAGATTCAATTACCTTCATGCATGGCTTTTGGGAACTAGATCCCAAGTATGATTTTCTTGTAGTGCTTCCACTTCTTCCTACATAGCTTCTCTCCATTCTTTCTTCTTCCTAGCCTCTTCAAATGAAGAAGGATTTCTGTCATAGAGTCTTTAGTGATGTACATAGAGTGCTTGGTGACTAAAGATGTATCATATCCATACCTTATGGGCTTCTTGCTTTCTCTTTGTGATCTCCTTAGTGCTTGAGTTGAAGACTCTGGTATGTCTTCCAATTGCTTGTTTTTGGCCTTGCCTCTTGACTTCCAAGCCTTGAAGTCAATCTGTTCTTCATCTTCTGAGTTGATATGTTCTGCTAAGTGTTGATCTTCTTGAGTGAGGGTTGGAAATCATTTCCAAATCATATGGTAGAGTTTCTTGCAATCATCTTCAGACCATGAATTATTCTCATAAAATACTACATCCCTACTAAATATGAATGCTTTTTTAGTGGGATTGTATAGCCTATCCCCTTTTGGTTCTGATCATACCGAATAAATATACATTTCTCAACTTTAGGGTCAAGCTTCCCTCTGATTTGTGAGGGGATGTGCGCATAAGCAATGCACCCAAATATTTTGCAATGGTCCAATGAGGTTCTCTTGCCATTCCATGCTTCATAGGGTTTCATTCCATCCAATGATTTGGATGGGAGTCTATTTACCAAGTAAGTGGCTGTGAAAACAACCTCTATGCATAGGTACTTAGGTAAATTTTTCTCATTTAACATAGATCTAGCAGCTTCAAGAATTACCCTGTTCTCTCTGCCACTCCATTCAATTCAAGAGTGTATCTTGTTGTTACTTCCCTCTTTATGCCCCTGCCTTGTAGAAATGAATCACATTCATGTGAAAAATACTCACCACCTCCATCAGATCTCATCCTCTTCAAGCTCCATCCTGTTTGATTTTCAACTAGTGCCAAGTACTTCTTGAAACATGTAAATACCTCATCCTTATGATTCATGAAATAAAGGATTTTCCATCTACTATAGTAATCAATAAATGAAACATAGTACCTTGAACCTCATATGGATGGATCTTTGCTAGGACCCCACACATTAGTGTGTACAAGCTCCAAATAGTCTTCATGAATGTATCCTCTCATGTTGAATGGTTGCATGTGAGCTTTGCCAAATTGACATGCTCCACATTTGTATATTATATGTTGCTTGGTCACATTGGGAATGCCAAGCACACTTTGATCCCTACATATTTGCTTTAGAGCCCTTTCTCCTATGTGTCCTAGCCTTTTGTGCCAAATTTCTAACTCAGATAAGGTTTGATCTCTATAACTGAATAGTGCTAGGTTCCTTGTGTCTTCAGTTTCAAATGTGAATAATCTACCAAACTTCTCACCTTTGGAAATCTTTTTGAAGCCTTGTTGATGGTCTTCCACATATGCTCCATGCTTAGTGAATCTGACCTATAAACTTTTCTCAACAATATGCCCAACACTAATTAGGTTTCTGGTTATAGTTGGCACATACAGAACTTTAGTCAAAAGGTTCATGCTACCATCAGATGTTTTGACATTTCCAATTTGCTTGACTGAGTGTTTAGTATCATCACCTGTTTTTACTTCATGCTCCCATTTGGCTTTTCAAGATCAGATAATAGAGCTACATTTCTAGCCACATGATTGAAACAACTTGAATCAATGTAGAAAAGATGCTCATAATCTTTACCTTGTTTGGATGTCACATTCATGATGAGTAATGAGTCTTCTTGGTCTTCAGTATAGTTGTTGTAGTCCCTTCTTCCTCTAAAATTTCCTTGATAATTGTTGTTGTTGTAGCCTTGATTGTAGTTATGGTTGTAGTTGCCTCGAGCATTGTTGTATTTGCCTTGATTGCCCATAGCTACCTCTAAGGAAACCTCTTCCCCTTTGATTCCTTGTATTCTTGAAGCATTCTTCTGTGGTGTGGTTGTTAAGACCACAAATGTTGTAAGGTGAGTTGTTGTAGGGTCTCCCCCTGCCTTGCTTTCCTCCTCTGCCCCTTCCTCTAGCACCTCTTCCTCGTCCTATATAATTATCTTGAGAGGTACTAGCCTCTTCTTCATGGTTCTTGCCTTTACCTTTATCCTTAGCTTTATTCTTATATGTATAAAGGGCAGAAGATTGGTTACCTCTAGAGTTGTCACCGTTCTTGTTGAACTTTGTCTCATGGGTGAAGAGTTGCCCCATCAAGGTGTTGAGGTCAGGTATTTGCATATCCATGTAGAGGTCCATTGTTGTGGTGAAGGACTCCCACTTGTCATCAGCCTTGATTCCATTAATGATCTGCCTCACTATGTTTTCTTCTATCTCCTCTCCAATGCTTGCAAGCTGGTCAACCACATCTTTTATTTTGGTTACATAATCAACCACTCCTTGCTTTGGTTGTTTCTTTAGAGTGTAAATTCCATCCATGACTGATTCTTTCTAGCTCTTGTGTTTGATGAGAAATATGATGAGAGTACTTCCCAAGTCTCTTGGTCGGTCTTGCAATTCCTAACATGTTGTAACAAGAAATCAAAGATTGAGTTTAGTAAATATGACCTGGAAAGAGCATTCTTTGCAACCATGTGGTCAACCTTTCTTGTTCTTCCCTTGTATGTTGTTGCTTGCTTCTGAAGATTGGCATCTCTTCATCTCTTAAGATGTATCCATATATAATTCTCCCTTGAAGGTAGGCTTGCATCCTAAGTGACCATGGTGAGTAGTTTTTCCTATCCAATTTTTCAATGAAGGATGGAAATCCATCTCCAATCTTGATTGTTGTTGCTCTGATACCACTGTTGGAGGAGATGGTGGATAGTCACAAGTGATGGAGTGGTGTAGCTAGATCCTGCTTCACACCTACTAAGAATTATGGCTGGAGAGTGTAGTGGACCTCTTTATCTAGCTAATGAGCATAAATAACCATATATGTTGCTTAGAAGATGATCCAACAATCAATGGATCAAAACAAATATGTTGAAGTTGATGCAAGAACAAAAAACTTGCTATTTTTGTTCTTACACCTGTTTAGTGTTGTGACCAATTCTTTGAGCACAACAACAATTGACTTAATTCCGTTTGGGGAAATCTAATTAACTTAGCAAGCTATCAATCATGAGCAAGCTGACCAATTCTTTGAGCACAGCAGCAATTGACTTAATTCTGTTTGGGGAAATCTAATTAACTTAGCAAGCTATCAATCATGAGCAAGCTATCAATCATGCGCAAGCTATCAAATATGTTGAAGTTGATGCAAGAACAAAAAACTTGCCATTTTTGTTCTTACACCTGTTCAGTGTTGTGACCAATTCTTTGAGCACATCAGCAATTGACTTAATTCCATTTGGGGAAATCTAATTAACTTAGAAAGCTATCAATCATGAGATATTTCATCAAAATTGATGGATTGCATTCAGAGAAAGAAGTTTAGCAAGTCATAGCTCCATCCCGACATTCATGGGCTGTTGCAGTTATCAAACCAGTGAGCAAAGATACATTAATATCTCACGATCCTGAGAAGTATTGCTAATGAAACTTTGTAGAAGTGTAATAGACAATATTTTGAATCTAACATGTATTAAATCATGGCAAATGACCAACTACACACTGAGAAGAAGATTTGAGAACATCACTGTTTTGATGGAGTTATAACAGAGAAGTGGAATGAGAATGTAATGATCATATATGTATTAAAACATGTAAAATACAATGTCATTGGCAATCATACATTGCTCAATGTGGGAAAGGTGAATGAGCTATGATGTGAGCTCTCACTTCACAATGGTTGTCTTCGAAAATGATCTCCCAAGGTCGAGATAGACGCGGGTCTTTTTGATCCTCTTCTTATAGTCATGTTTGGTGCCAAAGTTTGAATTCAAATTCAAACTTCTACCTAAAAGGTGAATCCTAAAGTATAGAATAGATTGTCTCATGACTCAACAACCAAGAGATTTGTGATTTTAGAGCTTCCTAACTCAACGTGGGTGTAATCCACTTTTACAAGGATAAGTATGAAGGATTTTTACAAGAGACTAATCTTATGAAGTCTTGCATAGGTTATGCCAATAAATCAAGCATAAGTGAATTAAGCAAGTATGTGGGCTTGGGCTTAATTGCACCAACACTAGGCTCATGGAACTCAAAGGGACAAGAGTAGAGATAGACCAGTGGTGAGCTTTTCTAACCTAATAGGAAGAGAAAGAACAAGAACAGAGACGGATAGAATGGAAAATGAGAGACATCAAGACCCAAGGAATCAAAGAAATGTAGACAAATTCCCTCTACCAAGGCCTAGAGAAAACACTAGGATTTTGAGGCCTACACAGCTGGTGAAGTCCATGAAAAACTACTTCGATGGTATAGGAGACCCTTATGATCATGTGGTAGAATTTAGGCAAGTATTGAGAGCTCAACAAGTTGATGAACTATTCACACATTACAATGCTTTTGGTCTAACCCTCAAGAACACTACTTGTATGTGTTAACCACTAAATGAGAGGCAATTCAGGAATATAGACCATTTGCTAGAAGCCTTCATTACAAAATTCTCCAAGCGTGGCATAAGACACAATACTTCCTCGCTGATACATAGCTTCAAACAAACATCTCAGGAAACAATGAGACTTGAAGGAAGAAGATTTAGAGAATACCTAGAGAGATGCACCATTCTAGAGTTACCCACTCTAGCCAAACAAGTGGCTTTATTCCTAGATGGATTGTTAAGTACCAAATTGAGATCCTATGTGTACTTGAAAGACCCTATATCCGTAGAAGAGTGTGTACACATGTGCATAGACATTGAGGATAATCTAGGGGAGGAATTAGAGCTTTCAAAAATCTATAAAGTTTTAGATATCTCAACTAACCTCACCTCCAAACAATCCACATCTATTGAGGAACTTGCAAAGAAGGTAGCTTAGAAACTAAGGGTCTCTGGCAAACAGATACCTAGATTAGCCCCACTAAAAAGATGCTATACCTGTGGAGGGGACCATATGGCTAATGTGTGTCCAATTATGGCTCAACCCCAAACAAATCCGAACAACCAATATTGCACCATAGAAAGGAGGTACACTAACCACACCACACAAGACTGCCCTTATAACAAGCAAGCGGTTAGGCAAAATTATCCAGAACCATATCCACCACAAGGGAGATACCAGAATCAGTACCCACAACAATATGGCAGGCCCAACAACCCTATCAATTGCCCTACCAAGCGCAACAAAGATCTCAACTAGTGTTAGTGCAACAATCTTCACCTCCAGCAAATGTGATTCCAGTAAAGTATGCTGCCCTTGAAGAAAATTTGAATAGAGCCTTAGTGCTAGTCTCACAATTGCTTTCAGAAAGTAATCCAAATGATCATAATTTTGACTCGACTCATATGGATAGATCCACAAGCTTACTGTTGGAAATGAGATAGGCCCTTGGCTCTTGGCTCATGTAATAGGTCCATGGTTCCATAGGTCCAGCATATACAACATCGAATTTAGCACTCTTCCATATTGACAAAACATGAACATACCACAACTTAATCATACAGATGATGAGATAAAGATAGAGAAAGAATAGACGACATGTGTAAGGTGTTATGTAAGCCATCGCTTACTCATAGTATCATATATACCAATGTTCAATGTACAATGTGGGAGCAAAACTCTCAACCACTCTATGTGATGAGAAATAGATGAATGAGTGAATGTACAAATGTAACAAACATATTCAGATGTATGGGTAGTAATCTGAATATACATGAGATGTGTGACCTTATAGGTTATAGAAGAGTGAATATGAGTGACTGAAAGAGGAAGGATCAGTGTGAAACTGATAATCAACAAACCCTCACCTAACCTTAGGCTATGGAAGACCCTAAGTCAGATACGTGTGTGAAAAGATCACATGCTTAAAAAGTAGCAAGGAATGCTAACAAGTTTGCTGTCGGAAATCCTCAAACTCATGTGAACACACCTTCTCAAACACCTCATCAAAATATGCATAAAGCATATACGTACTGTTTCTCTTGTACCTATGCTGAATAGCACTCCTCCTGATATGAACACCACTACCTCCATAAAATTCAAGTAGTACCTGTGTGCATAAAGAGAATCTCTACCTGAATACTTAACATAAGATGTAAATCTTATGTTAAACACCATCCAATGTCTTTGACATAGCCCGACATCCTCTTGTAGAAGACAATCTTCAACTACAACATGTAGATGGCCGATCCTCACCATCAAGCTACTAATGACCAAGGCTTCTTGCCATGAACAAGAGATAACCTCCTCTCCATGAGCTAGAGTGTGAGCACACCCTTCATCTTCTCCAAGAAGAATCATTAAGAAGAACTCCATAGCTGCTCTTCAACATGCTTCAAGTTAGCACCATGGCTGCCCCATGTGCTAGACGAAACACCACCTCTATTGAGGTCCAAGCTCAAGGCTTGTGTTGAAAACTAGGTGAAGGATGAATAGAATGAGGCATGAACTTGTGTTTATATAGTAGAGCCTTCATGATAATAAAGCATAAAACACTACGATTGCACTTCTCTAAAAGCAAAAGACTTTGCAAAAAAAAAAACTCCGTCCGCTGTCCGTTCACGAATTAGGCACCGTCCGCGTTCGTTGTCCATTGCTTTTTAATAAAGCAAAAGCTAATAAACAGAAGCTCTTAATTGCCACGTGCTATCGCGATCAGGGATTGAACCCAGGTTGCTCGCGTGGGAGACAACTGTAATAACCACGGCGTTCGTGCCACATGCTGTTAGAGGAACTATAGAATCTGGACAAAAGTGGACCAATGGGACATTGTTTTCCAACAATCCCCCCTGCAATGTCATATTGGTATAATCTGAACTGAATCTGCAAACTTATAATCTGCAAATTACCACAAGCTTAAAATAGCCTGTCACAAGCTTCAAGCTTGTACTTCTGACACTTCAGAACTTTTCTTCAAAAGTCTTCTTCAAAACTGAATTTGACTTTCCTTCAAAAAATCAGAACTTGCTGAATATTAACCATAATACTTGAGAAAATACGCAAACTAGATATCCAATAGTGTTCTCATCAAGCAATCACTGCTTGACAACAAATATAGCAACCTGTTATCTCGTGTCTTCAAAAACCTGAAAACATACACTAGGATCCATATATTTGCATTTACCTTTCAAAAAGGTTTCTCAACGTACTTCTACTGCGTCATGTAAATACACTAAACAAAATCAGGAACTGAATCCTGGAACCTGTGACTGAAAACTCACAACTTAGTGCATTATGAACACTGCTGGTTCATCTTTGACTGTACTCAAGTCAAATCAGCTCAACTCAATTTGAAATCAATTGAAATCAACTAAAATATGAGTAAAAATCTATGATGTCATCATGTCTTCATCCTTTAAATCCTTCATACCTCTTTCCTTCAGAACCTGGTATAAACATATATGTGCGCACTTCTAAAAATACCTTTCTGAAATATCAAGCTTCTCTTCAATAGAATTTTGGAACCTTCTCCCGAACAGGAACATCCTAACAGGAACTTTCTCCAAACATTCTTCTTCTTCCTTCTTCTTTCAAAGCTGGAACATAAAGAGAACTTGATAAAGGAAAATATAGGAATACCTGATATAGGAATACCAGTAAGTATGAATCTGCATTCTTTTACATATGGCTGAAAATAAGTCTTCATGTTTCATCACCCCCTAGATGACTTAACATTAGTATCCAGTATTCTTCAAATTATATCAGACTTTATGAAATCTTGGACGTCCTTCTTCATAAATCTGATCTTCAATGATCAATACCTGTATCTGAAACAAAATCTCTGAACCCTTTTTATTAGCACTACAGTTGCTAATAACTTTCACTGTAACTCTTCAGCTTCCCATATTGTAGAATAAGGTTAGCTGATAAAACCTTGCTTTTAGGATTCATACCCTTCTGCACATAACAAGTATTTCTATCTCTCTGCAACAAAAATCTGATAGAACCTGAATCTTTGACTTACTTCTTCCAATGTTAAGAATCTTACAAACAAAGGATAGACAACTGACTCATAAATACTCAAGATCATACAAGATCTATCCAAGATCAATGATCTCTCCTATGTAGAATCTGCTATCATCAAACCTTCATGACTGAATGTTTGATTTGCTACCTGAATGTCTTCAAGTGTCCATGCTTCTTAAAAAGTTGTAAAACTTTTCTGCAAACAACTCCTTCCCAAGAATCTGTAACTCCTTTACTTGAAACATAAGTGGACAAACTTCTCACCTTGAGAACTCCAAAAGCTGCAAGTTGATACTTCATAACTTTCATATTTTACCCGGGTGAAATGTGACAGTACCTGCTTGATTTTCTTTTGGCTAACTCCACTTCTCAATCAAGTGTTAGGATCTGATGGAACACCTTTTTTAATACAAACATGTATCCAAAAATCTAGACAATCATAGAAAGTAGATTCTTCATTGACTTGTACATTAACAATCTGAATTTTCTGAAGTTTTCTAAAAATAGTGAATATGAGGTACCCTTTTCCAAACATAAAACCTCAACCCAAGTCCTCAACATCTGCTACAAAAAACTCTTTTACCTTAAGAGTTAGATAAAGAAGAAATATACTTCTCTGCAACTTGTCATATACCAAGTAGCTTTGTATTGCCACTCCAAGAATTCTTTGAGGGAATATATAAGCTGCCTGCTCAAAAGCTTCAACTAAAACATAACTCATATACATATGAGTCAAAACATATATCTGCTGCTTTTCTTTCTCTCAATGCAATTCTTTGTCAAATCTACTAAATCATGACCAAGTGTAATGCAAAACAAGAAACTTCTTCTTCTTTAAACAAGATGTTGTCGTAGACTTGTCTTTGGGTGTATAGGATAAAATAGGAAAAGTATATGGAAAATATATGAGAAAAGGAAGCCTTACTTTTCTTTTGGAAATGATAGACTTTCTTCTTCTGCATCTTTCTTCCACTTGATGATGTCAACATCTTCAAACTTCTCTTCCATACCTTTTGTTCTCTTCATCTTGAAGTAGCAAACACTCTTGACTTCTTCGAATGAACTTTTCTCTTCCTCTAATGCTAAGAGTAAGAGATAAAAAAAACATGGTATACAAATGGAAGTGAATATAGAAACATGTTTTATCATCTCCTCATATCTCTGAATTAAAATTCTGCATCAAATGTCTGAAATGACTAAATTCACCAATCTTTTATCTGAATGATGAATTACCTTTCTAGAGTTACCTTCTCTAGATACCATTTGTACCTTGATATCCAACCAACTTACAACAGAAAATTGGCTGAAAACAAAAAACTCATCCCATCTCCAAATTTGTCTTCTTAGTTAAGCTTTTCTTGCCATGAAAGACATCTCTCAAAACTCTCTAGAAAAATCTCTAGATACCTATTTTGATGTAGCCTTTAACTTTCAAATGATGAAAGCGTATAAAAGAACTCCTTGAAACCTTCGAATCTCTTCATAACTGCTCTTCTAAGATATGACCTGCAAATAATCTGATAGTAAAAACTGATACCAGTGATTTGATGTCGATCTGATTCCTCCATCTTCTCTAAACCATTGTTCTTCCTTGAATTTGAAGTAGTCTTCTCTTCATCAAGTCTTGGTCTTCAAACAATACTTTTGTAAAGTATTTGCATACTCTTCCAAAAATATTCGGCTGCTAACAGATCATCAACTTCATACTCCACACTGATGAATACACATGTAACTGAATTGTCTAATTCTCAAATCTCTACTCATCTAGATTAAGTGTGTATGTCAAATGTCAAATTTAGAAGATGCTCTTAAATCATATGTTGTAAACCTGGAAGCCTGGAAACCTAAGAATATGAATGAGCCTTAATGCATTGATGCCAAAGACCTAAAGTTCTGAAACCAAAACCTTAGTGCTCTGATACCAAATGTTGGAAATGAGATAGGCCCTTGGCTCTTGGCTCATGTCATAGGTCCATGGTTCCATAGGTCCAGCATATACAACATTGAATTTAGCACTCTTCCATATTGACAAAAACCACAACTTAATCATATAGATGATGAGATAAAGATAGAGAAAGAATAGACGATATGTGTAAGGTGTTATGTAAGCCATCGCTTACTCATAGTATCATATATACCAATGTTCAATGTACAATGTGGGAGCAAAACTCTCAACCACTCTATGTGATGAGAAATAGATGAATGAGTGAATGTACAAATGTAACAAACATATTCAGATGTATGGGCAGTAATATGAATATACATGAGATGTGTGACCTTATAGGTTATAGAAGAGTGAATATGAGTGACTGAAAGAGGAAGGATCAGTGCGAAACTGATAATCAACAAACCCTCATCTAACCTTAGGCTATGGAAGACCCTAAGTCAGATACATGTGTGAAAAGATCACATACTTAAAAAGTAGCAAGGAATGCTAACAAGTTTGCTGCTGGAAATTCTCAAACTCATGTGAACACACCTTCTCAAACACCTCATCAAAATATGCATAAAGCATATACGTACTGTTTCTCTTGTACCTATGCTGAATAGCACTCCTCCTGATATGAACACCACTGCCTCCATAAAATTCAAGTAGTACCTGTGTGCATAAAGAGAATATGTACCTGAATACTTAACATAAGATGTAAATCTTATGTTAAACACCATCCAATGTCTTTGACGTAGCGCGACATCCTCTTGTAGAAGACAATCTTCAACTACAACATGTAGATGGCCGATCCTCACCATCAAGTTGCTAATGACCAAGTCTTCTTGCCATGAACAAGAGATAACCTCCTCTCCATGAGCTCACCCTTCTTCTTCTCCAAGAAGAATCATTAAGAAGAACTCCATAGCTGCTCCTCAACATGCTTCAATTTAGCACCATGGCTGCCCCATGTGCTAGATGAAACACCACCTCTATTGAGGTCCAAGCTCAAGGCTTGTGTTGAAAACTAGGTGAAGGATGAATAGAATGAGGCATGAGCTTGTGTTTATATAGTAGAGCCTTCATGATAATCAAGCATAAAACACTACGATCGCACTTCTCTAAAAGCAAAAGACTTTGCGAAAAAAACAAACTCCGTCCGCTGTCCGTTCACGAATTAGGCACCATCCGCATTCGCTGTCCATTGCTTTTTAATAAAGCAAAAGCTATTAAATAGAAACTCTTAATTGCCACGTGCTGCCACGATCAGGGATTGAACCTGGGTGGCTCGCATGGGAGACAACTGTAATAACCACGGCGTTCGCGCCACATGCTGTTAGACGAACTATTGTGAACAATTATTTAAGCTATAGAATCTGGACAAAAGTGGACCAATGGGACATTATTTTCCAACACTTACTATATGCAGTCACTTGAGCATAATGAAACATACTATTACAAAGACCCTAGTGAGTCTAGTGGGGAGCCTAAATATACTAATTTCATGTATGAAAATCCTAATTCTTGGCCCCAACCTAGACAGATCAGACCCCAAGCACCTAGAGGACCGTGCTATAGATGCCAAGGTGATCACTTCATTCATGATTGCCCTATGCCTACACCAATGCAGCCCCAATCATTGACAATTCAATGTTTTTGTTAAGATTGTGGGAAAGAGCACCTTTTACGAGACTGCCCTAAGAACCTGAACAATGTGCCAAAGATCACTCCCATTAACTTCATTGGGTTGGTAGTAGATTCAATTGGAAGTGTGACTTCCACTGCCCCAGTGCATGTGGTCACGAGAGCTCAGGCATTACAGAAGAGCCATGACTTAGGACACGAAAAGAGTTCTGATGCCAGTGAGACTGAGAGTATAACGAAGAAAAGGACAAGGGCTTGGAAAGATAGTCGTGAAAGAATGAAAAGGCAATGGTCTAAGAAGATGAGCGAGCTAGAGGAAAGCTTAAAAGAAATAAAAGCCAAAATAGTTGAATTCATATCTCAAACACACTCTCTCATACCACCACCACCGCCATCCCCATCACCTTCCAATCCACCACTGTCTAACCCACCTCATACGATTCCGCCACCACCTAGGGTAGGATAAATCCTAGCTGATCCCACTCCAAAAGACCTAGACATGATGCTTAAAGCATATCAGGCTAGAATCCAAGAAGGGCCAACTGTATCAGATCATGAGAAATGTTGGCTCAAACCATGTTTGAAGCAAGTTGCCTCTTCAATTGCTCTAGTTAAGCCAAGACTCAGTTGCATTTTGATGGACTATTAGAAAGATTGGAGAGTTTAATTGCAAAATTTGGGAAGGAGGTCAACTCTCACAAAAAGGAAAGGGCAAGTGAAAGAATAAGCATTCCTCCCATGGAAGCTTATGTGCCTAATTCCACTGAACCAGAAACCACTTCTTCTATGAATTGGTATTCCCAAGAATTTCTAAGTGAGATTCAAGAAGAGAAATGGGCCAAAAGAAGTGAAAATACTCCTCCCATTGAACTTGTGGATGACCTACATGATCAATTACCACAAGATATTCCTTCTATCGATGGAGAACAAGAGGATGCCCAATCTAGTGGATGGTTAGACTTCGAGTATAATTCCCTACAAAAACTACTACATTTCATGGGCCCATGAGAAGCCAAGTCCACATGTATGAGAGCACCCACGGTCATGATAAGAAATGAAGACTCAATCATACCTAGGAATATGGAGGTAGTAAAGAACAGTAAAGTGTAGTGCAATCTCACTTTAGAAGAGCTACTAAAAGTAAAGCCAAAATTGTGGAAACATGTAGCCAATCAGGTGCCAGAAGTAGCCAAACGTCATTCCCAGATAGGATCACATAGAACAATGCTAGAAATGCCCTTGGATAAGATAAGAGACATGACCGAAGGAGAGGAAGGAAACACTTATCTTCCTATCACTCATCAAGGTTACACAACCAAGGCAATTTTGGGCTCAGGTGTAGGAGTTGCAATTGATACCTCTTCCATCTGGAAGCGATGGGGCAAACCAACACTCGGGCCAACGAGAATGAAATTGTAAATGGTTGAACGTAGAGAGACCCTTAGGGTTTCTAGAAGGAATAACTCTCACTAATTGTGGTGTAGAGTTCAAGCATACATTTGCCATATGTGACTTCAGTAAAAATGAGGCCTATGAGATGATTTTGGGAAGACCATTCATGAGATAGCTGCAAGTAGTACAAGATTGGGGAACCAATTCCTTGTATTTGCAACACTTAGGTGTTACAGCCAAAGTAATTCTCAGGGATTACTCTCATAGAGACGTGCCCCCCATATAATAGAATCCCATTCATAGAGCCACAACATGAAGACACTCACTTATGGATGTGCAAAGCAGCAGTAGAAGAAGAGAAGAGAGAAAATGTCAGAGATGTAGGTGTGAAGGAAACTCATAAATCAATTCAAGTCCTAGCCTATGCACCTGTAGGATTTCTAGATGAAGAATTTGAGCCTCATGGTTGGGAAGAAATCCTAGTGACAATGGATGTAGCCATCAATGAAGAACAATGGACACCACATTGTGATGAAGATGTCTATGACATTTTTTTTTTCACAATTGAACCACTCATGTGTGATTCAGTTATCAAAGAGTGTGAGCCTAGAACAAGAGAAATTCATCAATCAAGTGACTCTGACCTAGAATCAATCATTATGGATCCATTTTGTGCATCAGAAGAGGAATTTCTGCATGAAGTGGAAGCTCACCCTCAGAGGCACAAAGAGCTTATGAATGATGTGAGGTTAACTACACAGGTAACCACCCAGAGTGAAGGTAAGAAAAGAAAGAAACAAGAAGTCTCACAAGAAGAAGAAGAATCTTTGTTTGAGATTCTGAAAATTTTAAAAAAGTATGAGATTGAGGATAGGAAAGTCATGATCAGAATGCCTATATGTGAAGCACTAGCAAGAGAGGCCTATGATAATGAAGAGAAAACAAAAAAAAATCATTGTGACCATAGAAGAAGGTGAAGAACAATGTACCTACATAGGACATGACTTGACTGAGGACGAAGAGCAAGAGTTGATAGCCTTGCTAAGAGAATACAGAGATGTGTTTGCATGGATTTATAAGGACCTAAAAGGAGTAGACCCTGACATATGCTCACATACGATTCCCATGTCCTCAGATGCCAAACCCTCTAAGCAGAAGCCATACACATATAGTGACAAGTATGCTGCCAAGATCAAAGAAGAGATATATGGATTGGTAGAAGCTGGATTCATCTATGAGATCGAGCACACTGAATGGATTTCACCCATTGTAGTGGTGCCCAAGAAGAATAGAAAGTTACATGTATACATTAACTTGAATAAAGTTAACGTAGTCACTATTAGAGATAGTTATCCACTTCCTATCACTGAGCATCTAGTAGAAAGAGTGGCAGACAAGGAAATTTATAGCTTCCTCGATAGATTCTCTGGCTACAATCAAGTGGCCATTGCTCCAGAAGATCAACATAAGATGGCTTTCACCACAAAATGGGGCATATTCGCATTTCAGGTAATGCCATTTGGGCTTACCAATGCATCGGCTACCTTTCAAGGACTGATGTGTCATGTCTTTAAAGAGTTCTTGCATAAAAAGTTGGAAGTCTATGTTGATGATATCTGTGCCCATTCCAACATTAGACAAGCACATATAGCTGAACTCAGATAAATCTTTGACAAATGTAGAGAAGATCGGGTCTGCCTGAACCCAGAAAAGTGTGTTTTTATGGTCAAGCAAGGCAAGATTCTAGGACACATAGTGTCAAAGAATGGCATATCCACGGACGAGGAGAAAGTTAGAGCTATTGCAGAGCTACCTAGGCCAAAGAATGTCAAGGAGGTACAAACTTTCATGGGGCATTGCGGCTATTATCGACATTTCATTCATATGTATGCAATCATTCCAAAGCCTCTGTACTCCTTGTTGACTAACTTTGAGTGGACCGATGAATGCGAAAACTCCTTTAATTAGCTTAAGAGACGATTATGTTCAACACCAATCTTGACTATACTAGATTGGAACAAGCCATTCCATGTTCATGTGGATGCATCCAATTTATTAGCACAATCTACTGGTGAAGGTAATATGGACCTTTCCATTGCTTATGCCAGTAGACAATTGAATGCAGTTGAATGAAATTACACTACTACGAAGAGGGGAGGATTATGCATGGTGTATGCACTTAAAAAGTTTAGACATTATTTGCTTGCAAATAAGTTTAAAGTTTTCACAAACCATCAAGCACTATTATATCTAGTGAACAAGCCATGTAATACAGGTAGATTAGTAAGATGGTTCCTCTTGCTAATGGAATATGACTTTGAAGTTGTGGTTAGGAAAGGTAGGACTCACCTTAGGGCAGATCACCTTTCTAGACTAACTTCAGGAGAGTCCCCTCAAGGAGTATTAGATGACCCTCCTAATGCTTACTTGTTCAATCTAGAAGTAGTGCCTGAATGCACCAAAACAACAGTGCCTATTCTGACCTTTGGACCTAAACATCCTGTTCTCAAAACCAAAGATAAAGAAGTGGTGAGATCTCAAAAATATCACATTCTCACAAACATCATGTATAAGCACACCAATCAAGGCATACTAGCTTGCACTGCTTTGATCATGTCATATAGCCTTTGCAAATGGCTTACGTATGCAAGAGCACTGACAAGTTCTGGTACATCTTGTTGCTCATCTCCGAGTCTTTCTTCATGCCGCTCCTCACCTTGTTCAGATGCTTCATTGTCCTCATTATCTTCTTCCTCTTCTTCATCCACATCAACAGTGGTAATGGGTACTTGTGATGTTGTTGCTTGCATTTGAGCACCTTCCAAATGTTGTTCTTCTTCCACCTCAAGATTTATTTCCCTTAAAATTTGCTCAAAGTCTTCATTTGTGAGCTCTTCCAAGGGTGCTCCACCTAAAAATTCGAGTTCTATGGGAACTGGTGGGAATATCAGGTTTGGGCCTTTGATGCTACGTCTTGGGAGTCGTAGTGTAAAAGGGTGTACGCAACGAGGTGGGGGAGTGACATCGGGTGTTAATGTGGCTCCGTGGGGTTGAGCATATGGTACTTGCACGACTCCTCTCATCCTCTTGGAAGGTGGTCCAATTGATGTTCGGTCCTTGAATTGTTGTACCTTGGCCCACATGAGAGCCTGTTGGATTGGAATTTCATAAGCTATACATCTATAAATGATCCGAGTCAAGGTGCAACATCCATACAAGATTGATTTTCGTGGCCATCGCTTGTGTGCAAAGTGTATCTGATTGATGATCCAGTGGGGTAGATTGATGGTTTGGTTTTGTGTCCATGCTAGATACAAACTGAACCATATCTTCTTGGGTGGCATAGTAAATCTGTCTTGGGTGGGAAAAGCAAAGTGCCACATGCACATCCTAAGGTGAACTACGATATTTGGTGTCATGGCTACTATGTCCTTAAGCTTGGTGAGGTTCCTATTTTTCATGTTATCGGACACTAGGACCTCCTTCTCTATGGGTATGTGCATTCCTCACATATCCAGGGCTTCTCACACTAAGTTGTTGGTTAACTTAAACCTCTTTAGCTCATTTCCCCTTGTTAGAGATGGGAGCAAAAACGTGCTCGAACTTTGGGGGTGCTTGCTCGGAGTCAAGGTGTTGATAAGATAGTAGCATCTCATGAAGTCGGGTTTTGGGAGCTGAGCAACAAAGTATGCATCGAATCCTGCTTTTTGGCATACAGGGCGTAGTGCTTCTACATTTTGTAAATTTTCAAGTTCCCATGTAAAGAAATGGTACTTGCCTTGCTTTCCATCGAATTCCAACTCTTACTCCTAGAGGTATGATCCTTCTCCCAAAGGTCCTACGACTTCACTAAACGAATGGGAAGCTTTGTCAATAGGCATGGTATGGCTGCTTTCTAGGTCCTGTATAGGTATAATATGAGTATCTTGCAATTCCTCTGGTCTTTCAGTTGTTTCAGGCATGATAGGTAAACTCTCCATATCAACCACTTGGTGGCTCGTGCCTGCTTGAGAGCTGGTTCTTGCTACGTCAACTATGTTATGCTTATCTGCTATAAGAAGAAAGTCATATTAGCATTGCATCAGAAACATGATAATACCATGTTCCCTCTACAACACCAACATGCTACCGATGTGGTTAGGGTGTTAATAAGTGAGATGTTTCATGTGACTGTGAGTGTTGGTTAGTAGGTTAGTGTTTTGTCCCTAGATGCATACTCTGGTTATGCATTGTACTCAGAATGCATCTATTCTAGTGTGAATGGATTCACAAAATTGGGTCGGTGGTTTGATATAAGGTTTTATTCTCTAAACTTTTAGTGTGTGATTACATCTTTCGAGTGAGATGACCTTTACTTGTTTCTGACATATGACTTCTTGGATTTGATAGTTTTTGGGTACCTATTTCCAGACAGTCTTAGGTGTGATTTCATGTGTGGAGGCATTGATTACAGATATGTGCCCTGAAGTGTATGATGTGAGTGATTGTGAGTGTCAATTTAGGCTTGTGAGCTTATGTGAAGCTACTTGAGCATGTAAGCAGGTCTTGGGCACCCAAATTTGTTTAGTATTGCACCTTCATTGACCGCTTTGCAACCCAAATAGAAATGGTCCATTTTGGGAGATTCTTGGAACATTCGCTCTTTGTAGCCCTTGCCCAAGTAGATGGTGATGTGATTGTTGGGGTATTGTCACTCAAGCAAGGGGTTGTTCATCCTTGCATATCCAGATCTGCTTCACATTTTGAGTCCTCTTGCTTTGCACTCTCCATTGACTATGAGTATAGACCATCTGCTTCCTCTGCTTTTGGTACTCCTTTGGTTGCTTTGTCTCGATCACTTTTGGAAAAGATGGGAGTTCCATCTAATCCTTGTTTCCTTTGGTGAGAATGACGTCCTTCTACATCATAGAGGTTTGGACAAAAATAGCATCTTTATCTACATGTGTACTCTTGGAAGGACCGGGAGTTGGTGCCTTTCCTAGTTCCTAGAGTGCATAAATTTCTAGCTCAATTGTGATGCTGTTTTGATCCACCCACACCTAAAGAAGTTCATTTCTTAAGTTTAGGTTGACAGCATGATTATAGATCCAGTCTTGACCCAAGGTAAGAGGTTCTGTGAGGTCCTCATCTTGACACACTAGTACCTTCACTATCATAAAAACATATTGGATGTAGATGGGAAGCTCCACCTTGCCCATGCAAGTGTCTTCCACACCTCTCAATCCTATGAGATATGCTTACATAGGATTGATGCTTAATTGAAACTCTTGACAATAAGAAATTCTAACCGCACTAGTGGCTACACCTAAGTCAATCAAGGCTCTTACAGTCCTTACACTCTCTCCCTATCCTACGTCTAAGGTCACAAAGGGTCATCGGTCAATTATTCTATGGCAACGTACACCTGATGCTTCGCACATGGCGATATGGTATCTTGGAGCTTCATAGGCATCTGACCTGGGCTCACTCTACCCTATCTTCTCAATTTCATTCTTTGGATGTGTTCTAAAGCTTCTGCCTATGCTTCTTCTCGAATTTGTTTTTCTTCTTCCTTATGTTTCTTGGCGGTGTTGAGTCGATTAGGGTTCTTGATATAATTTGACTCTGCATCCACTAACGTAACTAGGTAGGATGTCACCTTCTAGGGTGGCTAATTAGACGGTTCCACTTGTTGATATTCTATTAATAATCATTGGTCTGTAGGCTTGCTTTTCCAACTTTTATGCATGTTGTTGCTTCAAGGTGTATACCAAAACTAGGTCTCTTGCTTTCAAGCATGTATCCTTCATATGAGCATCAAAGTATGCCTTTTGTCTTTTCTTAGTTGCATAAATCCCTACCGCTTCCCTCAATCTTGTTTCACCTAAGCGTTCTAGATCAAAGATTCTAGATGAGAGCTTATGGCTGGTCCATTGATGCTCTTGTGCTACTCTCAGTGTGGGTATCAGGAAATCTAAAGGTAGCACTTCATTCTAGCCAATCACCATCTAAAAGGGTGTAGCATTGAGTACCATTTTATAGGCAACTCGATAGGCCCAAACAACATGGTGTAGCTACTTGTCCCAATTAGAGCATTTATTATTCACCAATTTTGTAAACACATTACAAAGTATTTTATTCGTGCTTTTGACCTAGCCATTGGTGTGGGTGATATGGAGCAAACTTCTTGTGAATAATCATGAATTTTTGTAACAAGTGTTCAATGACCTCATTCAAGAAGTGGGTGCCACAATCACTCACCAATTCTATTGGAAAACCATATCTCATAAATACGTTCTCAAAGAGGAACTTATCTGTGGTCTACGCATCATTCCTTCTTGTTGCCTTCATTTCCACCCATTTAGTCAGATAACCGATAGCCACTATGATATACTCAGCATGTGAACTCTTGGCTAGGGGATCCATAGGACTGACAAAGTCTATTCCCCACTTAGAGAATGCAAGTCCGCCCATCATAGGTTTCAAAGGCATCTCATCTTTACATATCGGGTACTAAGTTCGTTGACAAGTATCACATCTCTTCACATAAGTATGTGTATCCATGTGAAGTGTTGGCGACCAAAGACCTGCAAAATGTATTGCCTTAATCACCCTATCTGGTCTAAAGTGTCCTCCTACCACACTTTGGTGAGTAGTTTCCAAGATCTTGAGATATTCACTCTCATGGACACACAACCTAAGATATTCATCTTTTCCTCATTTGTATATAGTACCACTTACGAGTGTGTAATCTAGTGCTTCCTATTCTAAACTTCATTGTCTGGCCAATGTCATTTCCTGAGGGAATGTTTTTGTCCTCAAAAAAATTACCAATGGTTCACTCCAATCTGGTACTAATGACACTTGATATAGCATAGCATGTTCCATAGGTGGTCTAATAGTACAACTTGGGCATTCTTCGCACAGCTTGGGCATTCTTTGCAGAGCTTATGGA